>JAJONR010032089.1:0-28033 GCA_029582245.1 Solanum etuberosum
AATTGTAACTGATAACCTGGTCAATGCACTAGAATCTGACTGTACTGTGGGAGCTACTAATAACCGACATAAAACCACATGAGCTAAATGTGGAGTCCGATGTATACGCCCCATCGAGAGGACCCAATATACCCTGCCAAAGGTATAAAAGCATGACTGGCGTGATCACTAAAATGATGCCCATAGATGGGACTTACAACCTACGGGGCACGTAGTTCTAGGACTATGAGGGTACGCTGGAACCTTAGTCCACTCGGTATTAAGCTACTCCCAATTGATTATGAAATTAACACATTATGACTGAATGTTGTAAAACATGGATAGCTCGATGTTCTGACATGCATACTCTGAAAATGCAACAATTATATCTGATAATATGACATTTGTAAACTGAAGCATGTATATAACTGAAATAGATGGCCTAGTATGTGTAATTCATGAACTAAAGGAACTACATAGCTAGGGTTCTGAATTTCATGCAAGAAACTGAGCAACAACATGATAATCTGATTTGGATCATTCTAACTGCTAAAACCCAACAATTTCTAACATTCAAGAAACCCTAGGTCTAGATAATATCAAGGGAATCAAGATTCTAATTGAATTCTAGGGACCCAATGGGCGAAAGAAACCCACTAATGAAATCTCACATACCTGGTGATGAATTCCACGGAGAAATCTTTCGATTTCGGGGCTGGAACTAAAGAAAACTTGTTGCGTTCTAGGACTAGGGTTGGTCGACTCTTTCTCTTCTTTTGCTCTGAGTTTGCTAAATTTTGGAGAATAAATTGACTAGGGTAAGTTCTAATTAAGTTACTAGGCTTAAACTGACTAAAACTACGTAGTTTAGGGGTCAAACAACGTAGTTTAGGGGTCCAACGCATAAGGAAAAGACCAAAAGACCCCTGACTTAACTGTTGTCGGACCAACTGACGGACCGTGGCTGGACCGACGGTCCGTGCTGGTCGTCTGTCGACTGGCGTCTGGGGCTTGGACTTGAAGGCCACGATCCATGGACCTAGACCACGGACCGTGGTCTGACCTACGGTCCGTAGGTCCTGGCCGTGGGTCATGCCTTGGTTGAATTTTCTAGAAATCTGGGGTCCGACCTACGGTCTGTAGGTCCTGGCGTAGTTCTGGACTTAGAATAATTTTTTCTGGGCTTTTCTGGGAGGGGCTCTAGGTGGTGAACCACGGACCACCAGGACGAACCGTGGGTCACCCTACGGTCCGTAGGTGGTGCCCGTAGGTGGCACTTGTAGCTTCTCAAATCTGCAATTTGATCTGTCTAGGATACGGGGTGTTACAATTATGGACATTAAAAAACTTAAAAAGTAAGCCCAAAACATTAGTTGCACCAATAAAATGATAAGATAAAATATCAATAACTGATAATTACTTATTTTTTCTCTAATAGATATTATGATCAAGGATTTTTTTTTTATCATTCATAATTATAAAGCCTAGACAAAAGAAAAGATTCATACATATCAAATCGAGTAAGATCAATATGAAAATATATATATGTTTTTACAAATTACCTTCGATCGTGTCTTCACATAGAGAATTACACAAATATTTTTATAGGATATTTCTTCAACTATTTTTGGATGAAGGCTTTGTATCTATTTGTTCCTTATATAAATGAAAGATTTATTTTAATATGGTTGGTGTAGATATTTAATAGATAGATATGGTTGGTTTAGATATTATTATTCGATTGTTGACATGTTAATAGATAGAGTACCCGGTGGCATGTTATTAAATAAAAATAATGGATAGATATGGTAGATAAATATTAGTTTGATTCCGTTATAATTACAATCTATTAAAAAATTATTCTTTTTTCTCAATTTTATCATTCAAATTAGAACTCGAACTGTTTCAGAGGAGATTGTAACAAACTATTCCTTTAGATATATATTAGTAAGAAGTAATAAATTATGGGTATTTTTTATAAAATATAAAAGGTTGGGGTAATTTTTGAATATTTTAAAGTTCTCAAATATTTTCCAAGTTCCCAAAAACTAGTTGTTTCTAGTATTTGGAAACTTGAGATTCTTGGCAAAGAAAATTTGCCAAGTTATGTGTCCAAATGCCAACGGCCGAATTTTTCCCAAGTTTTTCTCAAATATTCCCAAATAAAACTTGGGCCAAGTGACAAAGGGTAAATTCCACTATTTTATTTTTATACATGGTTCAAGTGATATAGGATATTAAATAAATTTCAAATTTGATCAATTAATTATTTAAAAGTTATTGTCATGTAAATAATTGTATTTAAACAATAGTTCATAATTATCATTTAAATTTTATGAATTTTAGTGCTCTAAACTACCTAACGAATCGTTACACAAGTGGTATCAGAGCATGATTTAGGAACTAATAATTTTCTTAATAAATATTTTTTTTAACCATATGAATTTTAATTGTAAGATTGAATTGACTACAATATCCAATTAAAATTTTGTGTGTGAAAAAATTGAATCATTATTAATCGTTATGTTGGTATGAATTCAACATATATGTTATTCATAAAAAAGATTGTTTGAAATTATTATATATGATTGGTTAGTCATCAAATTAGTTAAATTTTTATAAATAATTCATTCTAAGATAATGAATAAACTTGTTTTTAATACTCATAAGCCTAATGCGTATTAATGAACTTTTCGATAAATTAAAGCTCGAGATTATAAAACATTTTTAAATCACCCAAAGATTGATTATTTGTTCTTATAACCATGGAACATCAAGTAAATAATTAAAATGTGTTGTTAGTGTTATTGATATAACCAAAGATAGTAACTATTAATAATAAGACACATTGAAGATTATGAAATTATGTTCATTCTAAAGCGTCATTATGTTTAATATTTTATGATGATGTTTTGTCCAAAAGACAATATCAATATTTTTAATAGTACATAAATCATTTCTGAATTTAAAGTGTGTTTAAGTTTATAACTCAAATATTAACGAATGAGCATATTCAATTTGCAACACTAGTTCGTCATTTGCATCGTACTTCTATCATGACTTTTCACCAACTCAACCTCTCAATTTGATGCCAAATCAAATTACTTCTTGAAGTTTTAAATTTTGACAATTCTAATTCACTTTCCGAAATTCATAGAATAATAATTAATGAAGCATTTCAAAACTCAAGAAAAGAGTTATGATGATCATTACGACAATAAATTATAAAAATTTCGTGAGCATCGTCATATAAAAACTTGACCTTTGCAATTAGAATGTTTTTTGTAATGTGAGAAATTAAACAAGACAAGGAATAAAATGAGACTGTTCTCTTAAAGATATTGAAAAAATAATAATTTATATCTTAAATTATTTTTTATTTCCTTCCTGTTTGGAGTTCAAAGGCTTATGTAACCACCATCAATGATGTCATCGATTCAAATACTAGTAGCAGCTCTATCCCTAATCATATTTTTTTGTAGATTTATCATTCAAATTGTTAATATATGACATTATATACCTACAAAAAATTATACAATCAATCCAAACGTCACAACTCGATACAATACAAAACGTTATATTCATTAAAACAAGAAAAAATTTTCAAAACAACAATATTTTAGCATCTAATAGGACCCCTTGTCAACACTTTCAATATTTATTTAAAATGTCAATATTTTGGTTTGTTATAATGCTGACTATATTTATTTTATTTATTTAATTTGAAAGAATACAAATTTTTAATAACAGAATGGAGAGAATCACGGGAGAAAATATTTCAAAAAAGGTAAAAATATTTCCCTTGGTTTTTGATCCTTACTTGTTTGAAGTTTTTTAAATATAATTTTATTTGAAATGTATTCGGATGAACTTCTTTAAATATGATTTTGGGTGTCATTATTTTAAAATGTAATTGAAATATAAATTGCGAGTGACATACAATTATGATGACTACATGATAATAAAGTAATGCAGATTTGTTGGCATTCAAATTGAGAATGGAATACAAAGTGATAATGAAATACAATCTGAGCATGATAAATACTCATTTCAATTGAAAATTTAGACCATACAATTCAAAATCCGATTGTATACCATTAGGACGAATACAAATTCAAATCTAAATACAAACTAGCTGGTATACAAAATAATATTGAAAATACAAAATATATTTTACTAATGCAATTAGTATGAACACCTATATAAAGAATAGGTAAATAAACTATATTTTGGTTATTTAGAATTAAAAATGAACATAAAATCAAATCTAAATACAAACTATCTAGTATACAAAGTGATATTGAAAATACAAGATGAGCAAAATAAAATACAAAATATGTTTAATGATGCAATTAGGATGAATATCTATATAACATAAATAAACTGTATTTGATTATTTAGAATTGAGAATGAATACGAAATCAAATATAAATACAAAACTTTATGGTATATCATTAGGACGAATACGAAATCATATCTAAGTACAAACTATTTGGTATACAAAGTGATATTGTAAATACAAAATAAGCAAAATAAAATAAAATATTTGTTTTACATATGCAATTAGGATGAATACCTAAATAATGGATACATAAATAATTGAGAATGAATGGTCGATTAAGATTTTCGATCCGGCAATTGATTCATCAAGTTCCATGGATTCAAGAAGAGTCTTTTCGGAACCATCCATAGAGTGGCGGCGGAGATCTAGAACCTGACAGGAAAACCGTCCGATCCCGATAATCAGAAAAGTTGTGGAGCAGGTCCGACTTCTGATCATACGTAGGAGAGAGAAAAATCGGATATTATACCCCAATTTGCCCGAAGAATTGCCAGATGTTGAAATCGTACAAGTCGAAGAAACTTCTTAAACAAGTATAAGAGATAACAATGGTGGAAACAATAGAGAGAGTGGTGAGATTTTGGGTAAAAATCTATATAGAGAATATTAAAATGTGGGGTCTTTTTTTTAAAAAAACTTTTAATCGGTAGTAGAGTCAAACTAGGTAACTGATTTGAGAAATAAAAGGATAGTAAATTAATTATATTAGGATACATTATATTTGCTAAAATAATGACATAATGACATTTTAAATAATTATTTTAAAGTATAGATGTTTTAGCTAATTATGTTAGGAATTTTGATTAATTTGCTAATTTTTCCTTTAAACAATACAATACACAACAACTATCCAGACAAAGTGTTAAGTGTCTTTGTAGGATTGTGTTTGGATGCAAATTCCACGTTGATACAAGAGTAATAAAGATTAACATCTACAGAAAGCATAGATAGGGTTTCTCAAAATGGATTATCTAAGCAACAAAAATATGAAATGGTTAGCCATGCAATAAAATTAAAAATACTTAATAAAAACGGCCTGTGAAATACAAGAAGAAAGATTTGAGAAACTAGCTTTACATACCTTAAAAATTGTCACCATGAAAATTCTTCTTACAACTCAACTTTTATTGAACAAAGGAGTAGTATCTTTTAAATGGTTCATAAATTTATGAACAAGTTACAACACACTCTTTTGATTACCATTTCCGCCTGAAAGTGGTAATGACAAAACTTGGTAATACCTTAAAAATAATACTGTCATTCTACCGAAATAGACGTTCACATGTCAAGTAACGGAAATTTATGATAAGACAACCTAAGAATCATTGGCTTCCTAAATTTAGATAAGACGTTACAAGACAGCAAACAATGAGGATCTAAAAAGACGAAGAAAGATCTTACACATGAAAAGCATCCTTTCCTGAAGAACAAGAAAAGGTTATACAACTCGAAAATCATAGAAAACAGCACGAAAGGGAACAACAAGTAAGATTAGAACTTAGAACGTAACCAGGCAAAGATATATACAATAAATGTAGTACGAGTCAGTGATGAAATCTAAAAGACATTTCATATCATGATATCAAACTTCTGATGATTTCGGCCCCAGTTCTGTTTTCTTGGTCATCAAACAGTACCATGACGACCAATGTACTAAAATTTATTTCTTTCCATACGAGCAAACAGATGGAAGAACACATTTGGAAGACCCATAAATTCAACAGATCACAATCAATTTGAACTTAAAGAAGAAGACCTTACAAGACAAGTTGAACACGTATCGCCAAGCTTCATCTTGTTCATATCCGCGAAACTGGGTCAACCCTATCAGCCAGCCCCAAAACAAGGGACGAGGAAAGGGTCTGACTCTCAAGAGCTAAAAGAAAGCTCATTATCTAAACCTAATTCTAAACAACAGAGTAAAACATTATGTAGCTAACTGATGTGTTAAAAAAGCAGTGATTGAGCCGGCACATGCTAATAATCATTCATGCCTTGAGAGTACTAGAGAAGAGAAACATACAGGCAATGGAAAATATGTAAAACTCAATCTGATAACAGAAGATACAGCAACCTTCAGCAAACACACAGACACGAATCATCTATAAAGAAAACCAAATCAACCCTCCTCATAAATATCAAATGTAAAAATCTCATAGCTTCGTACTAACATCGCAGTCCGCAGAAAGCAAACTCAGTAACTCCACACAAGATTGAGCACAACCAATTGTACTAAATAATTAAGAAACAAAAAGTAGCTTAGAAGTATTATTTAATATGAAATCTTAACAAGTATGTCATCTATCTGTGATGCAACAGTTATTCAAATTTGTAACTGGTCTGAATCAATAAACCGTCCAAAGGCATCCACTGAAACTACATAATATGGCCAAGACTAATACTTCAAATTCTCATGCTCAAACACAACAAAAAACTAGTATCAGTTACAGCTCAATAATATGGCCAAGACCAATACTACAAATTCTCATGCTCAAACAAGACAAAAAACTAGTATCAGTTACAGCTCAAGCCTCGATGCAGGCATGACATAGAACAAGAAAAGCCTAAACAATAAAGATAAATCTTACGGGAGTGAAATAGAGATAAACCAACACCCTTCAGGAAATGAACAAACACTTCCCTAGGAGAAAACCACAGAGATATGAGAATATTGCTTACCACATTTACCAGCAACCATGCAACAAATCGACGCCAATAGTGCATTACATATGAACATCCCTTTTGCATGGACAATGTTCTTGATCAATCATCATCTCTCACACATCATAAAGCTCCATCTATTAGTGCAAGGAGAGATTAAATACTAGATATGAAGATATCTTTAAAACCCTATTACCAACTGGAGAGATGATCGAATTCACTTGTCTAAAAGGGAAAATAATATCAATGACAACAAATCCTTCAGAAGGAATGATATAATAGCACTACTACACATAAAAGTATGTTCTAATAAAGGTTACTAAAATTTAGTGCAACATAAAAATGGTATCATAAAGAGGGCTAGTGATTAAGGGGTGACAAAAGCTTGATATAAATAGTAAATGCTACCATCAACCCAATTTGGCTTATTGGGTTGATAGCAAGGTACCAAAGACATATAATGACAATAAGAACTTCATGCAAATAAAGCTTATTGCCTCTCACCATCAACCCAACTTCGCTGAATTGTTAATGTACACCAAGGGCACATTCAAACAAACACAATCCACTAAATACATTAGGCCATAAAAGCATAAAAGCTTAGCATTTCAGCAATATATACATCAGCAGCAAACAAGAAAAAGCTCACTGACCTTCAAATACAATCATGTCCATAAGCAATGATTTCTAACATCTCTTCATTTTGCCACATTCAGCACTAATGTCAAACCTGGGGGAAAGGGGGTGGATAACAAAGCAAATGGCCTAACTGATTGAATGCTCATAAACAACATGCCCACAGACTAAAGAAAACAAAATCAATTCATCATGATACACATCAACTACACAACCATAACATGCTTAAAAGGAAGGAAGAAAACTGTAAGTTTTTGTATAAAGATAGATCTCACTGAGATGATATTTCATTAAAAAAACAAAAGTAACCAAGAGAAACAATTTAAGAACATAGTCTTTCATTCATCCCATCATTTGTATATACAGACTACCATAAACCCTAAAAGCTTCAACTAAACCAAAAGAAAACATAATTGATTTCACCTAATCTCTATGGAATCTAAGAGACAGAAACACCAATTACTAAAAATCCAAATTTAACCCTTAACCCTAGAAACCTCCTCTTATCCTTCCACCTAATCCTCATCAGCAGAGGGCTTTGATGAGCCGGCTTTCTTAGGAAGCAAAAGGTTATGGATGTTGGGCATAACACCACCATTAGCAATGGTCACATCCCCAAGCAACTTGCTCAGTTCTTCATCGTTCCTCACAGCCAACTGGATATGCCTTGGAACTATCCTAGTCTTCTTGTTATCCCTAGCTGCATTTCCAGCTAATTCAAGCACCTGAAAAAAACAAAATTCACACACAAAATCAGAAACACTAAACAAAAAAAAAAATAGAAAAAAAATTCAGCTTTCTGATAAAAATAAAAAATAAAAAAATTGGGGCAAAACTGTTTTCCACCTAAACCATGGCTCCATCACTAAATTAGAAACCCTAGAAATTGAGAAAACAAAAACTGAAAAAAAATTAACGAAGATTAAGCCAAAATTCACCTCAGCAGCAAGGTATTCGAGAACAGCAGCAAGGTACACGGGAGCTCCGGCACCAACACGCTCGGCATACTTGCCGGCTTTCAGAAAACGAGCGATACGACCGACCGGAAATTGAAGACCGGCTTTGCTACTCCGAGATTGAGCCTTCTTTGCGGCACCAGAACCAAGAGTTTTGCCTCTTCCAGCCATAGAAAATCTCTGTAAAACACAAATAAAATGAATTCGATTTGTGCTGTATAGAGAGTAACGGTGAGTGAGAAAGATTTATTGGAGTTGGTGTTTATATAGTACTGAGGGATTTGTAAATGGACCAATGAGAAAAAAGCACGAGGATCGTGATTTTAAGCCGTTGGATCAGAAAAATATTAACGGTGAGATTAGGAAGCTGACGAGTTTTACCGCTTTAGGGATTGATGATGAGTTTAGAATCTGATACGGATGGAAACAACTGGCAATTTTAAAGGAAGTTTTTTTTATTGCCAAATATATACCTAAAGTTTTTCGAGTTGGCAAATATATCCCTGTTGTTTTTCGAGTTGGTGAATACATCCCTGATGTTTTTCGAGTTCCTTTTTAATTTTAATTTTCCACATATTTGAAATCACAAGATTAAAAGATAATACATTAAATTCCTCCTAAATTTATACCTTATTTTTTAATAAGACATTTAAAGTTTGTGGGAATATTACTATCCTATTAATCATTTTCAATCAAAATAAACACATCTTTTTAGCTATTCTTACACCAGCTTTATGTGCATGTGTCTCATACGAAATAAAATAATATAAGTATTTAAGATTACAACTTTTTGTACCTCTAAGGATCTGACTCTAACTCCTATCAAAATTCTCCCTAATTGTTGATACTATCTTCCAACTTTTCAATGGTTCTACCTAGGCTATGAAATTAATTTACTGCTCAAAACTAGCACCTAATTTGTTGATTGCATTTATCATGTTTTGGCTTTCTTTTCACGTTTTTGTGATGAGTTTAGAAAGGTCAATGTGTGACGCTTACTTGGATTCAAATCTTAAAAAATTATTGTTAGTGTCACTTTTTTTAAAAAGTGTGACGATAAATGGATATTTAAGTCATGAATAACATAGACACCCAAATAATCTTTTAAGAATTGTAATCCAGATTTTGACAAAATAATATTTGAAAAAGATAAATTATTATAAAAGTGGGTTGATAAGCGATTAATGAGATAAATTGCATATTGACAAGCCAAAAAACAAAGAGTCAATAGAAGAGAAGCTTGAAGTAAATTTTTTGTTGTTTTAATAATATGTCAATGACGTCTTTCAGCAAAAACGACTCTTAAAAAGAAGTACCGATGAGATAAAAGATGTCCAATATCATGAGAACTTAGATACAGATCAAGAATTTATATTCGTCATCACCATTTGTGTAGATAGAAAAAACCTTCACATTGAAATGTTGTTCAACTAATACTTGATTATTATTTTTTGAAAAACTCTTTAATATCACTTTTATTTTTTAATAATGTGTAAAGTCTGGTGTATTTGACATTTTGGTCCATAAAAATATAGTAGTATAATTTTTGGTCAATCGATTGAACTGGAGTAGGACTTCATAAAGCACTAAGTATTACTATTTGAAATGATTTAGTACTTGATAAAGTAAAATGTTGAAAATAATTGTGATAAAGCTTTATTTTTTTACAAACTGAATATTTTTTTTCGCGAACAAGGTAGCGAGAATTTATTCAAAAGCTAATAATTTAAAACTTTTGCATGCGGATGACCCAATCGACAATACTAGGTGAAAATGAATGTGTTGTGGAGGTCAAATGCGCTTGTGGATAAAATGTGGAGGGTGAGTTTGGTCACTCATAGAAATTGTCCTTACTCTGATCGTGCACCAACAAAGTTTTTATTTTCAAGCATTTCACAAAAAAATAAAAAGAAAATAATTTAATAGAAGTTAGGTTATAATCTTGACAAAATTTAGAGACATAGAGTAAATTGTGTTTAATGCTAGGAGCACAAATAGTGTTAGAGAGTTTGAAAGATTTATTTGATGCATATCTTACTTTTTAGAGTTTATTTAGGCTCTGATATCATATAAGAATAGAGGTCATTTAGAAGAATGTACTAACAAAAATAATGCATGCATTAACTCTGCGTATTAATAATACTTTATTTGGTACATTTTTTGATGTTATGTATAACTAATGCAATTATTAGTTATACATATTATTGTGTATTAAGGTGTGTATTACTAATATCATTGATTTCTACGTATTAGTAATGCAAGGGATTTTAATTCATGCATTAGCATGGTTAAAGACCCTATTGCCCCGCAAAATTTTTCTTATATCTTTTCCATCATAATTTTGAAGGATATCTTTGTAAATATATATTTTTATGCAATACATATTATGCTTAATATACCAAATCAAACAATGCATAAGAAATAATTTATGTATAATTGATGCAAACATTATTAATACAAACGTTATTAATGCAAGTATTATAAATACAAGAATGAATCAACCAATTGCCTAATTTAACTCCACCGGAAGCTAAACTACTTGAGAAAACAAAGGAGCCTAACCACTAGTTGAAAAAGAGGTCAAACAATAATTAACATGCATTTTAATAAATAATTTTTCAATACAAGTGCTTTTAATACAATTACTAGCATGTGCTTTAATAATAGGTCATGTAAGTATTTGAATTTACAAAATAGAGGAGGGAGTATATCCGAAATTGAGTAATATTATAGGGGTCAAAAGTAGTATTCTGCAATCTGCTATGGATCAAACACATTATTAATTTTGTCTATGTGAGCTCGCCTATATTTTTGCTATCAGGTGAGCTGGTTTGATTGGTTTCGATCCATTAACACCGACTCGCTAAGGGCCCGAAATGGGTAAGACCAATGTCAGTATCTGCACAATTACTATGTCTACTGAGCCGGTTCGATCTATTTTTGGACCTAGCCCAAGAAGACCGTTCCGGTAAGAGACCGGAGGCGGTCCGTTGGTTCACCTGCCAGACCGATAAGGAAATTTATTTATTTTTATTAAATGAGACATGACTATTGGACCACTTTTCAAAAAGTGGTCATTGGCTCAATGGCCACTTTCTGAAAAGTGGCCCAAAATCCAGATTTTTCCTAAAAAAATAAATTAACACACTATTTTTTTTCTACAAATAGTTCCTACATTTAATTATTTTTCCTACAACAATCTTTTAATTCTCTCTCAATTTCTCAATTCTCTATTAAAATGATAGCAATCGTATATTATATTTTGCAATTAACAATATCAAATTGAAGTTTTCAACTTTCAAGTGTTCAACATTTCATCAATTTACATATAATAAACTTCACATCAAATTTATCCATTGGAAGACAAATTTGAAGTTATATTATTTTCATAATTAGTATTTTGTATAAAATATTAGTATTGCTAGTCCTAGTAAGTAAATGATTACGTGTAATAACTCCTATCTCTGTCCAGTGTAAAAACTTATTTAGTATTTTGTATAAAATATAATGAATACGTAATTTTTTTAGTATTTAATTTATTTTTATGTAGGAAATTTCGAATAATGTTAAGTTTACGCAGTTTCGATGTTTGAATGTCGATTGACATTATGTTGTTTATTTTGTCTTTGTTATTGCAATATGTTATTACAATTTATATATTTATGATAAAATAATTTATCTCTTTGTTAGGATGAATTTAGTCAGATTCTAATGTTGATATCGAACATTAGACTTTAATATTTTTTAATATGAGTCAATATAGCTAAAACTTCAAAAATAATTAAACATAAATTAATTGGTCAACAAATGTGAACTACTTCAAAAACTATCACTATTTTCTCTAAAAATACTTAATACTTTAAAAGCCTCATTCTCTCCTAATTTTGTTTTAAAGCAAATTTACCACTAGACAGTGTCTAGCGGCTTTTTATTAAACATAAAAAATATCAATAGGGATAAGTACAAGTAACGGGGGCTAGGTCTTACCTTACTAATCCTAATGAAGTACCTAACTTTTGTTACCTAACAAGCATGAAGAAAATAAGAGCTAGAGAATACTAAGTATTTTCTGATCACCACAGAGTTTGTAATACACTCCAAGATAATATTACAAATGAGGATGCTTAAATAATGTAAAAATATGTCAAACAAGAAGAAAGTTGAGTTATCAGCCTCAAACTTTCTATTACAAAAGCATGAATTAAAAAAGATTATTTGCCCATCAAAAGTAACTTGAAGTATTTTTCTCTTGATTTCTTCTTCAAACCTATCCAACAACACTTGATAATTCATACCTTCTTTATGGATTTATTAGATCTTGTTGAACCTATTGATACTGTCAAATGATTCTGCTTTGCCTGTCGCATCGGTAGATACCTTGAAACAAACTCCTCAGTCAATTTACCGTCCCAACTATGTTGCCTTTCATGTGTCTTCTTTTTGCTTTTGTTGCTTCTACTTCTTTGTTGCCTAGGTGATATATCTCCTTCCCTAGCCACTCTATCAAAGCATATGTCCAGCATATTGTTTTCCTCATCTTTATCAAGAGAATCCTCACCCAAATCAATTGTATTTGACACTAAGGCCCTTGACTCATTCTTCTTTGCAACCACACATTTAGGCACATCTACGGAAGCTTATGGACTTAATTTGTTATTCAAAGCAGGTGGCGAGACCTACTTTTCTTGGATCAAATCGTTGTCATTCTCTGTTAACTTTACTTGCTTTCCCGTAGTCTTCAATAAAGCATCAAATCTATTCGAACATAATAGGTCTCTTGAGGCATTACTAATATCTTGCCTCTTCTCACTGTCATGAAAATTTTCAGTCGCACCATTTTCACTACATGGAGAATTATTTTGACTAGTCGGAGAAAGGGTCCGACTACTTGTTGAATTTTTGTGTGCAACCAGTGTCCAGTTTTTAGTTGCATTCTCGTTTTCAACTTGCAAAACATGTTGCCCAGAATTTTCAGCATCTTCAACATCAAATGTATCCACTAGTTTTTGTTCTGAATCCATTAATTTTTGCCTTGAACCAACTCACGGTGCATCAACCCCAACTCTTGGTGTCCCTTCTGCGTTTTTAGTTGCATTAGACATCAAATTCAGCCCAACTTCTTTTGATTACACCTCATTAGTAGCAACCAGTTGGTTATTGCAATGACCTTTGTTTCGGTAGTTGTTTGAACACCAATATTATGTTCTATTTTAAATCAATTTTATGTTCTATTTTAAAAATATATTGAATCACAGAGTATGTTATTATTATTTAAGTATATGGATTAAAGTATCGAGTTTCTTTTATGTTGTAATATGTATAAGCTCTGTGATGATAAGAAAAATAACTGAACTTGATTATTCTTCTGCTCAGTCGATTCTATTGTATCTAATAGTTGTTCTTGTTTTGAAAATTTATGTTAACATGTTTTTAGAAGTATGTTCAAAAATTGAGACGAGAATCTATCATAAAATATTTAAATACCTTTACAAGTAGAGGTAAGGTTGTGCACACAACACCCTACAATTTTTTAATATATAGAAATATATATATTATGATAGCATTAGTTTGAAGTAGGTAGTTCATGTCTTCCTACACCTTAAACCATTCCCTTGTGTTTCGATATGAAAAAGTTTGTGATCAACTATGAAAATCACAAAATAAATAGTCTGTCACAAAATCTTTCGCCATCTTAGAAACATCAGTGTCTATATATTTATACGTCTCCAATAATGGTAGCTTTTGTTATACCAACTTAAATGAATCGAGCAAATAACTAACAATGAAATTGAGTAAATAATAAGATTAATGCATAAATACTTCATTCTTATATCCCTGCATAGTAACTTCTTTGTTCTTTGTCTTGATCAAGATGAATATTTTGTTCACATTAGAGGATATGATATGATGTTATAAAAACCACAAGTAAGGAAAGAAAAAAAAAAGGAGGAAGTAGTGCGGTAAAGTAAACATTGAAGAATATTTTTTCCCCAGAAAACTAGTTACACAAGACAAATATAACGAGTTGGAAATTTCGTTTTCAATAGAAAGGGTAAAACATCAATTTAGAATTTAGAATGAAGAATGAAAAAAATTGTATAATAATAGGTCCTATATATAACAAGTTGAAAAATTCCTTTTCCCAGATGTAATTGGAAGACAAATTATGCAATAATCTCACCGCCATTATACCCAACATAATTCTAACAAAAAATAAGCGCTACACTCATGATAATGAAATCCCAAAAATAAGTTCTTGGTAAAGCGTTTGATGAAAAAAAAGGCTGTATTGTGGGAGAAGCAATTGCAAGGACAAAACGTAAAGTTGCGGGAAAGAGATAGAGAAGCGGCGCGAATTGCTATTGCAAGCATCAAAAGGACAGTTGATTTTGGTGATGGTCTTCAAGTCGAAAGATATTTGATGTCCATCATGCCCCAAATCAATTGTAAATTGAAGAGCTTCAGCTTAGGAATACATCATCGGATTGATATTTGTAGAATAACTTATTGTGATTTAAGTATGATATGGGTATTATTATTTCCAAAATATTATTGTGATTACTTGATTGAATTAGATTGTGTGGCTTTGGACATTGTTCGGAAATGGAAAGCTCAAGTTTTGGATTGACTTTTTGGTTGAACTGAGGCAAGTGATTTCTAAACCTTGTAAAGCTAGTAGAATCGTGTATTTCCCTTCATTGTGTGTGTTGCGGAGTAATGAGATTGAAGTAATGGGTTCAATTATCCCACTTGATTGATCTTAATGAATAAAAATGGAATTAATGAAAAAGGCAACATGTTTATCATAATGCTTGTGAATTGCGCTGTTGTGGACCCTAAATTTGTTGATTGATGAAATGTTTTAATGGCATTATTATGGACTTGAATTGTTTGAGTTGTTGTCTCTTCTTTATGGTGTGAAATTGTTTATTTACATTGATTTTTTTGCACTGTAATGAGACATGTGATGATAAAGCTTGTGTTTTAGATATAAGACTAATGTGATGGTTTATAGACAACTTGTATTCTTCCAATATTTCCAGGTCAACTGACCTTCTACTCTTGCAAAAAGGCAAAAAAAGTATTTCGATGCACATCAAGCATATATGTGTACACTACAGAATAGTTTGGAGCAACCATGCTAACACATAAACTATTTTATAATTAATTGACCGAACATCGATAGAGTCGAGCATAACAAAATCACGTATAGAAATGAAAATATTATAATGCAGAAGAGAATAATAATAATAATAATAATATATAATATATAACCGAAACAAAAAAAAAAATAGATAATAAATAAAATGAGAGAACAAGATAGTATGTGAGTAACTAAGAACAATCCTGATAAGGGAATTAAATGTTGCTCGACTACCTACTAATTAACCTTCTACCCCAATCTTCAATCTCCACATATATCTTCCTATCTAGAGCAATGTCCGTTGTAAGTTGCAAATGTGTCTTTCTTTCCTTTGATTGATCTCCTTATTTTGGTTTTCCATTCCTCCGAAGTTGTAGTAAACAAATGACGCTCTGAAATTCAATTATCACCAAAAAGATTATCGTTAACAGTACTAGAGATTCTAATCAAGTGTTCTTCATTCTCAGAAATACTAATTGCATTCCGAATAAAATGATGATTAATTAGTTCATCCACACTCAATAATCTACCAGTAAAATCACAAAACAAATATTCCGTCACAAAACCTTTAGCCATATTAGAAACATTAGTGTCTATAAATTCTTCATCAGGCATATCAAGACCACAAATCTTACGTTTATATTCGTTAATCTGTCTCACATACCAAGTGGGCTTCCCAGTGAGCATTTTTGCGACAACACACCCTATAGAACAAATATCGAAAATTTGATGCTTGCTACTTGTTTCTTTTTTAGCGGATCCAAAATCAACAATTTTTACTAACTTGCTGTTCGGATAAATAAGTATATTGCTCAATTTGATATCCCCATGTATAAACCCTTTATCATGAATGTGACGGATACCCGTCAAGAGTTGATAAGCATAGAGTGCAACCACTTGTTCTGAAATTCTTCCATTATAAAGTATGAAATCTCGTAAAGTGCCACTATGGGCGCATTCAAGCAAGAGATTATACGTCCAGTTTGCGTATTCGATACTCTCATCTTCCCCAAAACATCAAACGATATAAGGCGAACCTTTTAATTGGTTCAAAATATTTCCTTCTTCTCGTAGCACAGAGTACTCGTCATTGTTAACTTGTGCAGATTTGACTGCTATAGCTTGTAAATAATTGGTGGCAGAACAATGTGTTGCCAAATATACAGGGCCGTTAAATCCAACCCCAAGAACATACTGTTTTATCCAATGCTTATTTGTTGTAATCATAGTTATAATTCTTTCAATTTAGAATTTAAAATTTAGAATGAATGAATGATGAGAGAAATTGTATAATAATAGGTCCTATATATAACAAGTTGAAAAATCCGTTTCCAACTCACAAAGGGATGCAGAGAACAATAAAAGTTGAAAAATCCGTTTCCAAATGAGAAAGGTATTCGTTTTCCTACATGTAATTGGAACACAAATTTGCAATTCTTACTTTTGAATAGAGGCTAAGAAGCCATGATGTATACAACTACTAATTGTATCTCGTATGATATCGTTGATTTCATACTTGAAAGAAAATCCCAGACCTCTCAATTTCTTTGATGAAATCTCCGAGGGGATTACTGAATCATGTCCTCCGTCATGATCTAGCCTGTAACACGGAGAATTAGACTATAAGCTTCATGTGAATTAATCGCGTTAACTACAAATTTAAGTAGAAATCAATGGATAACCTCTCTGAATCAGGGTAAGGATACTCGATTTTAAGGTGATCGATAACTTTAGGCATTGTCCAACTCTGAGCACAGCATGTATATCGTCCTTATGATTTAATATTCTCCATGAGGAATATATGGGCGCGACATAGATCATCAATATGAGCTAATGCTATTGATCCCATTCTTGTGTTCACAGCAGTCAGTATAGCTAACAGTTCAGGATCACCTATAAAATTAAAAGACATGTTTTTATGTGTTACAAATGCTTGCAGAGACGGATTCAAGATTTGAAGTTTATTATATGTACATATTCAGTGCGTTTCTTAACAAATATACGAGGTTTAGACTAAAGTTACCGAGTTCTGTCAAACCTGTTATTGGTGACAAGAGAACTCGAATGCTTGATGGAACTGTAGGAGTGAGGAATGGACCAGCTACAGTTGGTGTTATTGTTGAAACCAAATCAATGCCATTTTCTTTTGCAAATTGAAATGCTGCATCCTCTGTCAAAACCTTTAGTAGTACATAAACCTATAAAAGTGCATTATAAAATAATCGATAAATAACGTAAAATGATAGTAGTACTTTTGACTTATGTTGCTGAGACTCTCAAAAAATATTGTCTGATCCTCCAAATAATACATTACTTTTTAAGGATCCGACATGTATCTATCGACATTTTTGAAGAGTACGAGCAACAACATATCTCTTGAGTATAGGAAAAAAGATTTACCCAACCACTTGGTTTTGTGTGCTTAACATGTTGGATAGGTATCTTGCAAGATTCATCCACAAGAGGTCTCCATTTCCCAAAGTTGTCTCCTTGCTGTGATTGTACTGATTGATGATGTGAAAACAACTTTTTTTACAGAATTGGATTTCAAGCAGGATTTGAGAACATTCAAGGTCCCCTGGATTGCTGGCTCTATGATATTTTCTTGAACATAGCTGTCTTCAAGTTAAAATAAGCCAAAAATTTACTTTCTTTAGTTAAGGGAAAAAGGGTCAAATTGTGAAAAATTAAAGTTGATTTTTTGGAGCTACAAAAAATATCTTAGATGTTTAGTAGAATTTTCTAGAATTTTGTAGAGTAAATATCTTTGATATTTATACTTAAGAAAAATCTAGAGGTTCTAGATTATTAGATATTTATAGTAAAGTATAGAAATATTTAGATTCTTGTTACATAGTTAGAAGATAAGGATATCTAATATTTCTGGTAGATGTATCTAGAATAATGTCTAGAAGCATCCCTATACAAGTATAAATAGGGGTGACATTAGGCATTTGTAATCCACCGAAGAACAACCAAAATCAAAGACAATTCAAGAGTCTTCTTCCATAAACAAGTTCTCTCTTCTAGCTCCCTCTTCTTTAGTTGAGTCTTCCGGTCTTACTTAACGATCTTGGGCTAGCAGAAGGGTTCTCCGATTATACTTTTTCTTCTGCTATTCTCTACATGGTATCAGAGCCTTAGTCATTTTTTGGCTTTTGGATTTTATTCAAGATTGGGCTAGTGGTGAATTCAATTGGTTTGTCTATATGGATTTTAGCGGTCGTGTTAATGGACTGGGGATGGAGTTGTTGAATCAGTCCAATTACAGGTATGAAAAACATGTATGGAATCATACCTTATGGGAGACGATTTGTGGAATGTTGTTAATGGAAATGACACAAGTCCTCATGTTGACGGACCAGAAAATAACAGTGCTTACAAGAAGTAGAAGCAGATTAATGCGAAGGTGGAGTTCATTCTGAAGAGGACAATCTCCTCCGATTTATTCGATCATATTATAAAGTGTAAATCAGCTCATGAAATATAGAGGACCCTCGATCATTTGTTCAACAAGAAGAATGAAGCTTGGCTGCATATATTGGAGAATGAATTGGCTAACATCACTCAAGGTAATCTTTCTATCGCCGAGTATTTTTTGAAGATTAAGAACTTATGTTCTGAGATATCTTTGTTGAATCAGGAAGAGGCTATCTCGGAAGCACGAATGAGAAGAATTGTCATTCGTGGTTTGAAACCTGAATATATTTCATTTGTGACATCGATTCAAGGATGGGCTCAACAACCATCCTTGGAGGAGTTTGAAAATTTGTTGTCGTCACAGGAATTACTAGCCAAGCAGTTGGCTAGTGTATTTGTCATAGAAGGAGAAAAAAATGCTCTTGTAGCCAACAAGAGGAACCTTAAAGAAAAAAGCACGAGATATGCCACACTCTCGATCCTCAAATGGTTCAAGCTCACCTGGAGAGAAGGAAGAATCTTCTAACTATTATGGTAAGAAGCCTCTTAGATGCTATCGGTATGTCAAAATAGGACACATAAAAAGATATTGCCGAGCTAAGAAAAGTAATATGGCTCAAGAGATTGCTGAAGAAGAAGAAGAGTGGGGAAAGTGTTTAGTAGTTGAGGCTCCAACAATATATGCTATGGTTTCTATTAACCTTGAAAGAGATTGGATCGAGGATTCAGAATATAATGCATTCGATCACATGGAGAAGCAAGACACTGATGCCATCGATATGAAGCAGGAAACTCTTAAAGATGTTCATACTGGTGATATGGTAGCTTCTATCGAAGAAATCAAAGATGTAACTCCTTAACAAGCACTGTTAAAAGTATATATGCCGATGATGATCTTCACGGAGAAAGCATTGAGGGACATGTATTGAAAGTTGAAGTCTCTAGTCAATCATCTGACATATCGAGGTCAGTAACTGGCTTAGATCGAACATTGGAAACAAATGGAGAAAATGATGATCAAATAGATGAAGAAGTTGATTTTGAAGTTTCAAAGACAAACTATATGATTTTTGAAAGCTCTGAAGCTTCCAAAAAATCTATCGAGGAGATGATAAGAGAATATGGCAATGGATCTGATGTTGGTGTTGAGACTTCACAGAAAATTAATAGTGTTTCTCTGGATAATATAATTGTTGAGAAGTTATGAGAAAGGGGGAGTTTGAGAACTCAACAAGGAGATAATCTACATGGATCAACTGACGGTGAAAAATCTTTACCATTTGAAGAAGGAAGAGGAGTTCGGAAGAAACTGTTGAGATTTTTACCAAGACGTGGCTCAAAGCTTCGTTTGAGCTCTTCCACGACAAGTGTGGGGTAGTTTCCAAAAAATCACTTTAAGGGGGAATGTGAAAAATTAAAGTTGATTTTTTGAAGCTACAAAAAATATCTTAGATGTTTAGCAGAACTTTCTAGAATTTTGTAGAGTAAATATCTTTGATATTTATACTTAAGAAAAATCTAGAGGTTCTAGATTATTAGATATTTATAGTAACGTATAGAAATATCTAGATTCTTGTTACATAGTTAGAAGATAAGGATATCTAATATTTCTGGTAGATGTATCTAGAGTAATGTCTAAAAGCATCCCTATACACGTATAAATAGGGGTGACATTAGGCATTTGTAATCAACCGAAGAACAACCAAAACCAAAAACAATTCAAGAGTCTTCTTCCATAAACAAGTTATCCCTTCTAGCTTCCTCTTCTTTAGTTGAGTCTTCCGATCTTACTTAACGATCTTGGGCTAGCAGAAGGGTTCTCTGATTGTACTTTTCTTCTGCTACTCTCTACACAAATAATATAGGAGCAAATTTGAAACTAATGATTTAGATAAGCATGTATATTTACCAACATTTTCTGTGGCTTGTGGCCAAAATTCCATGGGTGCAGCAATATGGAATAGGCCAGTGCAACCTCTCATTGCTTCATCAAAGCTTCCTTCTTCTCTTAAATCAGCTTTGAACAATCTTAGCATCTCACTGCCCTCAGCCAACTTCAATAGATGTGATGACTTCTCTGTAAAATTGGAAAATTCAAGGTAAATATTACCTTCTCACTCAGACTCTTATAAGTTGAGATGTGAGATACACTTTCAACCGGTGCACCAAATGAGTTTTGATTATGAGAGTACATAATTAAATATATCATCCTTTCTTAAGCGACTATATATATATACAAAAATTAAAAAGTTATCGAGTGCATATGTACCCTCACACCACCAAGTGGGTCCGCCTCTAAGTACAAGGTAGTTTGGAGAGTTATGAAGGTATACCATACCTAAATATTGTGTTTGGAAAATTGTAGGGATATTTATAAGAATGGAAGAGATTGTTTGCAACAAATTTGTAATGTTTAAGAAAAATTTGATTATATATAATCAGACATGACCTAACTTCAAATAGTCATATCTCTTAGTGTATAAAATATTGATTTATATGAGTTATATGTATCAAATTAAAGCTCTTGAATTCTAGTTTCCAACACTTGAAATTATTCATCATTTCGACTTTCTTACAAAATACTATGAGCATTTTATTAAAGGTTATCTTATTAGAATAATTATAGACTAATAAAATTGAGAGAAACAATCAAAACTACTCACATCATTCAACAATCTGTTCACATAATGAAGAGATGGAAACTACATTCTTAGAATTCTATTATCAGTAGTCTTCTACAATCAATGCATAGTGCATCTATATAGACTCTGTAACAGACTAATGACCGACCTACATCAACTTGGAAAGTAAATGACTAAACTGCCCTCTAAAGCTAACTCCTCTGATAACAAACTAATAGAAAATATCCAATATAGACCACAAACACAAGCTGAAGTTTTGATGGATTTATAATTTTTAGCTTATTTATTTTTTGATCTAAAAATATATTATATAAAACACTTTTTTTTTATTATATCCAAACATTATAAAAGTGATTAAAAATTATTTTACTTAAAATAAATCAATTCAAACATGTTCTTAAAAATTTAAATTTGATGAATTGGACTGAATTTTTAACATGTTTAACATGTATGTAAGAATTTAATACACTCTACTGCCACATGCTGTTTAAGTAGATCAATATTGGCATGCTACTTTACTAGAGAATTCACAGGTCCCACCACTAGTAAATTTTCACATAGCTCGAGAAAAATTATGAGCTTTAGTGGCTGTTTGATCATATTTTATTATGAAATTTGAAAAAGTAACTTTTATTTTATAAGGTAAAATATGATATTTAAAAATTGACAATTTGAAGTTGAATTTTGAAGTTCAACTCTAAAAATAGGCCGTAAACTATGTCTTTGCCCCTCAAGTTTTTTATATAATAGGTCGTGAATTATGTGTTTGTCCACCAAACTTAAATATTAAAATTATATACACTATCAACATGAAGTTATGCTCGTTTGTTTGAGGGCAAAGGCGGTGGAGCCAAAAGGAAAGATTAATGGGTTTGAAATTCTAATTTTTAAAAAATTATTAAGTTCTAATTGATGATTTATACATATTTAGTAAATTTTTAATTATAAATTTAGAATCTAGATTCGATCGAACTTGTAATCAACATATTAATTAACGTTTGGTGTGTGTGTGTGGGGGGGGGGGGGGGATTAGTTTTGAAAGAAGGAAGGATAAAGAAAATGAACCAGGATGGCGCACAGCAGCATGGACTTTGTAGCCCATTTGAAGAAGAGATTTAATGAGCCATGAACCTATGAAGCTTGTCCCTCCTGTTACACAATAACTCTTCAACTTGTTGTCCTCCATGCTAATTTCTTCTTGCACTATCAATAAGAGAAAGCACTACTATTTTTAGCTTGATTTCAAGAGAAGTGGTTAACTAGTAGCATTCAAGTTTGGGCTTAGACGTTGATACTCGTGCCTACTTCACCGCAGCTACAATGATCATAGTTGTCCCCACTGGAATCAAAATCTTTAGTTGGATCGCTACCAGGTGGGGAGGTTAACAAGTTATGAACATTTGCCAAAAAGTTTTATTTCACATAACACATAAATACACTTTTTAACTGTTTCAACTGACATTTATATCGTTCAATTTTAGGTATGCACAAATAGACACTTAAATTTCTATAAAGTTGAATAAGTAGATACATATGTCCTACATGACATCTCACGTGAATTGTCACGTAAGACGTGTGTATCTACGTGTTCAACTTTATACAAGTTTAAGTGCTTACTTGTGCACACCCAGACGTAGATATCAGTTGAGGCCAAGTTAAAGAGCACATTTATGTAATATGTCAATTTTATTTTAATTTATCTATTAAAAATATTTTTGCGTATGTTTACAAGTATTCATTATATAAACAAATTAATCATACAATATATGTCTCTTAGTTTAATTATACACATCAACAAAGTATTTTTTAATAAAATATGATTGTTTCAAGTTTTTAAATACATACACCATGTCTATCCTAGTTAAAATATTTTTAAATTAAAAAAAAAGGGCGCATGTGGAACGATTCAATACGATCCGAAGTTATTTTCTGAAAAAAGAGATAAGAATAAGTTTTTAAAAAAGGTGGGATGTAACTGCTCCACCGTAAATAAAGTTTTCTTTTTACTTGAGTGTTTTTTGGGAGCTCCTCAGAAGTAAGAAAAAGAAGAACACAAAACAAAAGAAAAATAATAGCAGTGAAATCTTCTTGAATCATAGACATCAAGACATCCAACAAAAGGACATTTAGTTTGTGAAACACTATCTTTGTCTCCTAGTGATACAAAGAAGGATTTGGAGCAAATTATTCGGTTCGTGAATTTCATTCCACTGCAACAATCAAAGGGACACAAATCATGTACCGAATGTTGTTTAAATCTATCAATGGTGTCAAAGCCATCGTTAATTGCTCGATGATTATATAGTATTTCTTGAAATTATGTACTGATTGTGTGTTATAAAAAATCTTGTGTCAAGACTATTTATATGAAAATCAGTTAAAAAATTTATAAAACTATGATTGATTCGAACTCACCTGTTAGAAGAAAAAAATTTGAATCTGATTGTAGATTTAAGAACATACCTCTGATTTTTCATTTTTTTTAGGACGAGTAGCCCTTTTTTTTGGTGTTTTTGACGACGAAGTGTTTTTTTTTTGAGTTGGGGGAAAGAAAAGGTGATCAATTTTTTTTAATAACTATTTTGGATAGAGAAGAAGAAAGTGTCGATCTTTTTTTTTTTTATCATTCTTCTAGAAGTGACATTTTTTCCCCATTCTTCAGAATTTTTTTATCTAAAAATAAGATGAAAAATTGAATAGGAATAGAGTTGTGCAGTGAATAAAAGTGCCATGTATAATAAAGGACCATGTACTTTTTAATTTCTTTATTTTATAAAGTTGGATTCTTGTACTTTCTTTATGGGAAAAAGTCAAGGGAACATTAAAAAGCTTTAAATACAGTATCGGTAACATCCCGCCTTAGAAAGAACTATTTTTGGAAAGAGTAAATTTGAAAATTTTGGCAAGTTATGCTAAGTATGAGTTTTGGGTCAATTCCAAACGACCATAAATTTCAGTACATGATGAGTTAGGTGGCCCATAAGATATCAAATGAAAGGTCTTGGAATCCTCTTTCCAACGCCACCAAGTTGCTAATTTTCGAGCTAGTATGAGGGAGATACGTCCGTTTGAAGTTGGGTTGTCCAGATAAGAAAATTTATCTTTTCCTTACCCTATCAGATTTAATTCATTTTTAGTAATTAATTAAGGGTCTAAACTGATTTGGTTCAGTTTACACAATACTAAATTACGCTAGGGTTTTAGAGAAAAGAGTTAAAGAGGTTAAGGCGATCATCAAGTTCTTGCGGATTTTCGCCAAGGGTTAAATTCCTAAGAGGTATGTGAGTATACATAGTGTTGGGTTCGTTCACACGCGTGCCAATCATGTTATTTTCAGCATAATTTCGTCTTAAAAAGTTGAAGGTTTGATGTTCTTGATTTGTGTTCTTGAATTTGCTTTCGTTCTTGAATTAGGATGAGTTTGATGAATTCTTGAGATAAAAGTTATTGAATTGAGAGTGGTTTGGAGTAGATTATCTTTTACATAAGTTGAGTATTCGAATTTAAGTGATTGGGAAAGAAACCATTCAGTTCTAGGTGAATTAGGATCGAAAAACGAATAAGAAAAGATCGGGCAGAAAAATAAGTACCAAGTCCGCATCGCAGGCCTGTTCCTCAGGAGTGAAACTTTTCTCTCCGCGTTGCGGAGTGAAACTTTTCTCTCCGCGTTGCGGAGAGAAAGCAGACTCCAATGTTTTAAAAATTATTTCGCGACCAAATATTATAATTCATCTCCGCTTCGCGAACCCTCTCTCCAGACAGTGTTTTTCAACCGTTTCTCATTATTAACTATCTAAAACTCATTTAATCATCACGATATCTTTCCTCTCACAAATCATAACCTTGAATTTATAATTCATAATTCAAATTCAAGGTAGAGCTAAGAGTCAAGTCTTGAGAGTTCTTCGAGTCATTTTAAGAAGTCTTTTACAAATCTTTTAAACTTGTTTAAATGACTTGAGCAGTTGAGTTTGAGGAAGAGTAGAGTTGCATTCATTTTCTTTAAAATGATATACGGAAACTAAGTATTCTCAAGAGTAAATGTTTTCACATTTAAGCAAAAGAGGAAACACAAATTTTCAAAAGAGTTTACATGAGCAGTTCTGAGTACCATCTCTTTTAAGAGATATATTTTGAATAATAATCTCAAACCACAGAGAAAGAGTTATATTTTTAAACATATGAGCTAGTTACATTTTGGGAGTAATATTGAGCACTTATATGGGGACGAGTTTAGATAACTCAAAGTCTCCATAAACCATGTAGCCAACGTTGGTAGAAATGGTCATACTTTTTAGATGATTCCTTAATGCTTTTTAGCATAGACTAGTGGATCCACTTAGTTGAGGAGTTCTATACCCCGACAAAGTATAAAACAGTTCTGGCAGCGTGGGCGAGACGTTGTATCATCACATAGCTCATAGTGATGGTTGTCGGTTAGAGAATCTCCCACAGAGTTACTTGTATTTTCATATAAAAAAACTAAGTTATTATTTGTCTATCAATACACTGAGTTGTTATCTACATGTTTTAAATTTTTTCTTTATATTGCATCTTTATTACTACTTTATATTGAGATAAGTTGAGTTGAGACGAGGTAAGTGTTTCTTTCCAATTCAAGCTTATGTCTTGTTTAGATTTCTCCTCACATGCTCGTACATTTCATGTACTGACGCCATTTGGCCTGCATCTTTTATGATGTAGATACATCTAACCAGGATCAGCACTCAACACTTCGTTGATCCAGTAGAGCTTCAAAGTTGTGGTGAGCCTCCTTACTTTCCATAGGATCTCCGGTTTACTTATTTCATTCTAGTTTTATTAGGATGTCGTGGGTGTTATCCCGACGTCCATCTCTGTAACATCTCACAAATTAAAATAGCTAGGAAGAAGTAAAAAATTTTGAAAATAGCCATTTTTGGAAAGATTATAAAAATCTGGAAATTTTGTTAAGTATGTTAAGTTGAGTTTTGGCCAACTTCAAATGACCATAACTCCTAGATCAGGATGAGTTAGGTGTGTTTCCAGATATCGCAGGAAAGATCTTGGAATAATCTTTCCAACGCCGCCAAGTTTGCGCGATTCCGAGTTCGTATGAGTGAGATATTCCCATTGGAAGTTGGGCTGTTCAAATAAGGAAAGTCCAATCCGGATTTTTAAAGGGTATTTTAGTCTTTTCCGTACCCTATTATTTTAATTCGTTTTTAGGAGTTTAATAGGGCAAATCAGATTTTAGTCAGTTTAGAAAAGTTGAAGTTTACGCTAGGGCTTGGAGAAAGGAGAAAAGAGGAGAAAGAAGAAGAAAAGGCAAGATTCGTCAAGATCGTTCAAGTTTGATTGTGGATTTCGCCAAGGATTCAATCCTACGAGGTATGTGAGATCACATAGCGTTGGGTTAGTTCACCCACGCGCCAAACATGATTCAATTCAGCCAAGTTATATTGATTTGAAAGTAAATCCTATGAGTTCTTGATGAAATTCGTTTGAAATCTTGTGGGTTCTTGTTGTTGAAGTTTCTTGAGATTGATTCATGTAATTAGGTGTGAATTCGAGTTGAATCTTATATATATTAGAATGAAACCTTTTCAAAGAAAATCACCCCACTTAGAATATCCCACCAAATGAGTGTTTCAGAATCTCTTTTCTAAAGAACATCAAGCGCTCTGTAATGGAGAATAATGATATGTGCTACAACTAAAAGCCATCAATTTCATTGGATGCACATTATGACACTAACACACAAAGGCTAAAGCTCTGCTCACATCAGCTAAATTAAGCTTATATTAGCAACAAAATTGTAAATTTCCTTCATATCACAATTCCAAACGTAATAACTTTCAAGAGCGACAAATGCAACCACAACCTCATAATTATACATTTCTTAGCAGTGTGGTTTAGTCACTTCATATTTCCTCCCAATAGTGGGATGACTCGCATGATTGCTAGAATGAAAAAGTTAATAATCTCGGTATTCCTACTTGTATAGTGGATTGAGAGGCTGTTGTAGAGAATCGTGTTTTGACGTAGGCTCTCTACTTCTGCTTTTCTTTCCGTACTAGTTCCTTAGCAATGTACCTATGTTTTCAAGTTGATTCCAACACTCTAAGGTACGTTTAAACATCATGAAATCATCCATAAACATAAGATCATGAACATTGAATCCATACTTCAATTCAAGGAAAGTTAAGAGTCAAGTCAAGAAGTTAAGAGTTAAGTCAAGATGAGTTCAAAGGTTTTCCAAAGGTCTTTCAAA
>JAJONR010032090.1:0-29839 GCA_029582245.1 Solanum etuberosum
CAGGAGAAGAAATAGCCTTAATACCAGAAATACACAAAGCATTCACCACATACAAAAGAATTACTAAAGGAACTTTGTTTTTTATAAAGTTCTATACAGCCCCAGCCGAGATACTCTTTAATGAGATAAAACCCATTATCCAAGTTATAAAAATAGGACTTACCCGAGAAATGATTATACCCGAAAATATAATCCAACAACCGACAATACCCGAAGTAGAAATACCAGAATTCTACGCAAATAAAAGAATTATAGGCATCACCACTATACTAAGTGAACTAGCACACAATTATTTAAATGGAAACTCAGTATGGAGCTATTATTCGAGAGATCAAACAATGATTTATGCACATTCCAAAGAAGTTAGAGAAAATGATATGGAAGAGATACGAAAATGGGTCATGACATTGCTTCAACCAGAGCAACAACCCATTACCAGAGCTATAAAAAAGGAGTTTATATCACAAGATATAATGACCAGATATTGCAAACAAATCGGACCGGTATACCCAAACCACATATGTTCGAAATGCAACGGAGAAGATAACATCATCCCAGATGTACAGCTAGGAGAGGACAACTAATACGGAAGAACCAAATGGACGACAGAGAAGAAAGCAATCAACAAATGAAGAGATAAGAAAGAAAAGTCCAGAAGAGAAAAGAAAAAGATATTGGCAGACAAAGAGATAAGGATGAAAGAAAATATGTAGAAAGAGTCAAAAAGTAAATAGTACTGTGAGTCCCACTTTACTCACTACCACGTTAGTGGAAAAACTGTTGGGACGCGTCAATAAAAAGTCGTAAAGTAAATAGTAAAGCTTTTTGTAATAGCCGTCCACCTGTATAGAATAGGACGTCTACTTTATCTTTTAAGCTTAATCGTCCACTTGGACGAGTATGATGTAAATACTATGCTTGCTTATTAATATAAAAGGAGGAAGATCAGATGAGAAAATCATCAGATCATCAATCACTTACCTCTCTCTAAAAAATACTCTCTCATCTATAAATTATGAAAGGAACAAATACAGATATGGAACACTCTCCACAACTACAAAATGAGGTATATCTAATCTTAAATATGTGTAGCTAAATTATATATTCCTGAAGATATCCATATTATTATGAACTCTATCATGATATAAACTGCTATAATAATCTGTTTTAGTAGGTTTGCCATAAAAGTAAGTTTACCAGGAGTAGTTTAATCCGAACTATGCCATCCTAAAGTCGAAACCAGCAGGCAAGAAGGCCGTTTAGGGAAGTAGACAGGAGTTGAGGCGTTGTAGGATAAAACGATCATGGTAACAAAAATTATGGTAGTGGCCCAAAAAACAGAAAATTATAGTAGATTATACACATAATAGACTAATAATAAACTGGATATTGGAAGGAATATGATTAAGAACACATAGGATAAGAAAAATGATATTGATAAATAGAAACCCCATGATAGACATAAAAACTGATGAAGAAAAAATAATTATATTATATACACTAAAAGAATTAATGCCAGAATTAAGAGAAAAAATCTATAACATAGCAATACAACTAGAAATAAACGAGTTAATAAATCAAAGATGGTATAATTTCGAACTACTAACCATAAGAGAAATATTAGAAATAGATGCACACTCCGATATAGGCTCAGACATAAACTTTTATGACATAGACTTAAATGATTAACTATGACTACCTACAGTATTGGCTAGAAACAATAAATAACATAGACTTAACACAAATATCCATGTACATAAACCTAAATGAATATATAAAAACCCAGAATGAAGAATATTTAGAATATATGATAAATTGCATTGAAGAACTAAAAAGACTTAATAAACTAAAAATAGAAACCTATTCAAAAACTTTTACATAAAATGATAAACCAAGAATATCTAGAACAATGGATAGAAATAAAGAAGGAAGTAGACAAGCTACAAGACTTGTTAAAACTAGACCTAAACTTATACTTAAGTACCCAAGATATTAAACATCTAAAAACCATGAACAACGACATAAGTGAAATAATCCGCAAAACCACTATAGAACAAGAACTATATCATAAGACTTTCAGACAAATATGATAATAAAAACAAATATGCTAATCGAAGCTATAATTCGACCCAACCCCACAAAAAATAATTGGACTAAATGAAATGCTAGATACAAAAAAGAAACTACAATCCTTCTTAGGATTAGTTAACCAAGTACGAGAATATATACCTAAACTATCAGAAAGTCTGAAACCATTACAGAAAAAATTAAAGAAAGATATAGAATATCATTTCAATGACACAGATAAAATTCATATAAAAAAGATAAAAGAGATGTGTAGACACCTACCAAAGTTATATTTTCCAGATGAAAATAAACAATTTACATATATAGTTGAAACTGATTCAAGTGACCACAGCTATGGCGGAGTATTAAAATATAAATATGATAATGAAAAAATAGAACATCATTGTAGATACCACTCAGGATCATATACAGAACCGCAAATAAAATGGGAAATAAATAGGAAAGAATTACTTGCTTTATATAAATGCTTATTATCATTTGAACCATATATTGTATATAACAAATTTATTGTAAGAACAGATAATACACAAGTAAAATGGTGGCTTACAAGAAAAATACAAGACAAAGGGATTCTGGATGCCGGATCTCTAACACACTTCTTGAGCATAGAAACATGAAACACCGGATGCACCGAAGCCAACTCACTTGGAAAATCTAACTCATAGGCAACTTTATCAATACGCCTCAAAATTTGGTATGGGCCTACATACTGGGGACTAAGTTTCCCCTTCTTGCCAAATCTCATTACACCCTTCATGGGCGACATTTTCAAATAGACCCAATCGTTAACCTCAAATTCTAGATTCCTTATCCTCACATCGGCATAAGACTTTTGCCGGCTTTTAGCCGTTCTCAATTTCTCTCTAATGAGTCAGACATTTTCCATGGCCTCTAAAACCAATTCGGGACCTATCAAAGAAATTTCCCCCACTTCGAACAAACCGATAGGAGATCTACACCTCCTACCATACAAAGCCTCAAATGGAGCCATACCAATACTTGAGTGATAGCTATTATTGTAGAAAAACTCTACCAATGGAAAATGGTCATCCCAATTACCCTTAAAGTCAATCACACAAGCCCTTAACATATCTTCCAATGTTTGGATGGTGCGCTCCGCTTGCCCATCGGTTTGGCGATAAAAAGCCGAGCTAAGCTTAACCTAGGTGCCTAGGCCCTTTTGAAAAGACCTCCAAAAGTGAGAAGTGAATTGAGGGCCAGAATCAGAAATAATGGATAAAGGCACTCCATGCAACTTCATCATTTCTCTTATATACAACTTGGCATAGTCCTCCACTGAATAGGAAACTTTGACGGGAATAAAGTGAGCCGATTTTGTCATCCGATCTACAATAACCCAAATAGAGTCATGTTGTCTCCGAGTGCGGGGCAAACCAACAATAAATTCCATAATCACCTCTTCCCACTTCCAAGTGGGAATACCTATATCTTGGGTTAAACCTCCCAGTCTTTGATGCTCAACCTTAACTTGTTGACAATTAGGACACTTAGCCACAAACTCCGCGATATATTTCTTCATCTCATTCCACCAATAGACCTCCCGCAAGTCACTGTACATCTTGGTGGCTCCCGGGTAAATAGAATACCGAGAACTATGAGCTTCCGACAAGATTAGCTCTCTCAAGTCATCAACATTAAGAACACATAAACGGCCTTGGTATCTAAGTACACCATCTCCCCCTTGGGAGAAAGCCTCAACGGATTTCTTAAGTACCGCCTCTTTCAATTCAACCAAAATAGGATCAAAACTTTCCTTAGATTTCACATCTGCCACAAAAGACGATTTGGACCCATTATGAACCATGACACCACCCTTGGTGGAATCGACCAATTGAAAACCTAACCGGGCCAACTTATGAACATCCCGAACCAACTCTTTCTTATCATCATTTACATGAGCAACGCTTCCCATAGACAACCTACTAAGAGCATCGGCTACCACATTGGCCTTGCCAGGGTGATAAAGAACACTCATGTCATAATCCTTCAATAATTCAATCCACCTCCTTTGGCGAAGATTCAAATCCTTTTGACTAAAAACATATTGTAAACTCTTGTGATCGGTAAACATATCAACATGAACCCCATATAGATAATGCCTCCATATCTTTAATGCAAAAACAACCACCGCTAACTCAAGGTCCTGGGTAGGATAATTCTTCTCATCGACTTTAAGTTGCCTTGAAGCATAGGCAATCACCTTACCATTTTGCATAAGAACACATCCCAACCCAACTCTAGAGGCATCACAATACACCACAAAACTATTTGTACCTTCTGGTAAGGTCAACACCGAAGCGGAAGTAAGTATATCCTTCAAATCTTGGAAACTTTTCTCACAAGCTTCCGACCAAATGAACTTAGCCTTCTTTTGAGTCAAAGCCGTCATCGGAAAGGCAATGGAAGAAAATACTCAACAAATCTTCTATAATAACCGGCCAAACCCAAAAAATTTCTAATGTCCGAAGGAGTTAGAGGTATTGGCTAATTCTTGACCGCATCCATCTTCTTAGGATCCACCTCAATACCCCTACTTGACACAATATAACCAAGGAAAGCCACAAACCTTAACCAAAATTCACACTTATTAAATTTTGTGAAAAGTTGATGGTCCTTAAGATATTGCAATAAAATTCTCAAATGGTCCACATGCTCATTCTCACTCCTTGAATAGATCAAGATATCATCTATGAACACAATCACAAACATGTCAAGGTATTGTCTAAACACCCTATTCATCAAGTCCATAAACACCGCCGGAGCATTATTCAACACAAACGACATAACCAAAAACTCATAGTGACCATACCGGGTTCTAAAAGCCATCTTTGGAATATCTTCACCTCTCACCCTTAATTGGTGATAACCCGACCTAACGTCAATTTTCGAGAAGTAACTTGCCCCTTGTAATTGATCAAAATAATCATCTATCCTTGGAAGATGATACTTGTTCTTAATGGTCACTTTGTTCAACTGACGATAATCGATGCACATACGAAGAGACCCATCTATCTTTCTAACAAACAACACCAGAGAACCCCATGGTGAGATACTCGATCAGATGAAGACCTTATATAAAAAGTCCTTCAACTGTTCTCTCAACTCCTTTAACTCAGCCGGGGCCATTCTATAAGGAGGAATTGAGATAGGTTGCGTATCTGGGAGAAGGCCAATACCAAAGTCTATTTCCCGCTCGAGAAGAATACATGATAGATCATCCGGGAATTCTTTCACAACGCGGACCTACTCAAGAGTAGGGGTCTTGGAATCTACATCCCTCACCCTAACAATATGGTGAATGCAAATCATCTTTCTAGCCTTTAATCATGAGACAAACTGACCCTTAGGCATAGAATTTCCCGCCTTCCACTCAAGGGTAGGCCCATTCGGGAACTAAAACTGTCTACTCGAGTTCTACAATCAATCAACGCATAACAAAAGTGCAACCAATCCATACCAAGTATCATCAAAATCTAACATGTCAAATTCTACCAAATCAACAAGAGTCACTCTATGGGATAGGGAAATGGGGCATCTTATATAAACCCTCTTAGCCACCACAGAATCACCAACCAGGGTAGAGACAGTAAAATGTTCTAACAACACATCAGGGAGCATATCAAATCTCATTGCCACATATGGCGTAATAAAAGACAAAGTAGCACCGAGGTCTAACAACGCATACACATCTATATGGAAAACTTTTAACATACCGGTGACCATATCCGGAAAATTCTCTTGTTCACCTGCGTTTTGGAGAGCATAGAAGTGGTTTTGCTTAGCAACATTTGAGTTCGAATCTCTAGGAGGAGCTTGCTTGCCCTCTCTTCGTTGAGCCTTAAGCATCGGAGAATCTCTCATTTAGTGACCACTCTTCCCACAACTAAAGCAACCATCCGTGCCGACTAGGCACTTACCATCATGCTTCCTTCCACAATTCGCACAAGTAGATCTAGCCACATAAGAACCACTACCATTACCTCCTTCAGGTTTAGGGTTGGACACCCTCTCCTTTTTGACCCTTGGAGGAGCACTAGAGGAACCTTGGTTGGAAAACCTTTGTCTAAACCTTGGTCCACCTTGTCCATCGGACCTAGTATTAGAGAAGTTCCTATCACCGGTCCTAGCTCTTTTCACCTCCTTATTCTTTTCATTAAGTTTCTCTTCCTCCATTTGTTGGGCATACAACATGAGACATGAAATATCCATGTCTTGCACAAGCATTGCCGTACGACATTCTTGACTACCATGTCGGACATTCCCATCACAAACTTATTCGTCTTAGCCCTCGAATCCGCCACTATAGTTAGAGCATACTTGGATAGTTGGGTGAACTTTAGAGCATATTCCTTCACACTCATAATACCTTGACGAAGATTAATGAACTCTAGCATCTTAGCCTCCCTCAACTCTAGGGGAAAAACCTATCAATAAATGCCAATTTGAACACTTCCCACTCTACGGGACCCGCTCCTACTGGCCTCCCATCCTTCCATTGATTATACCACACTTGAGCAACACCTTTCAATTGGTAAGCGGCTAACTCTGCCTTCTCTACCGAAGTCACCCCCATGATAGCAAGTACCTTATAAACCTCGTCGATAAATTCTTGAGGATCTTCCTCAACTTTGGAGCCATAAAATTCTGGAGGCTTCATCCTTGCAATGTCCCTCACTCTTGATGCCGCGGAATTCACATTAGGGTTCACGGGAGCAATCACCTCCTTATTGGCTTGAGCCGTCACAGCTTGAGCCAAAACTTGTAAAGTCTCCCTAAACTCCGCATGAGTAACATTCTCAACTAAAGGATCAATCGGAGCTTGAGGAGCTTAAAGAGGAGCTCCTTGATTCACATTGTCTTCCTTATTCCTACTAATCAAAGTCCTTCGAGTAGTCATATCTTATAGACCATCGAGTAAGAATTAGAAGAAAGACCTTATAGAGTTAAACTCTACTTACGACTTAAGAGTAATGCAAGAAGTAAAGTTTCCTAGTCATCTTGTAGCTTCTCGTTCATAAATGTGGCGCGCTTCACACTCATGACCAAGACTCTACTAGACGTTGCTTATGAGACATAATCCTAGAATCATTATAAACCTTGTGCTCTAATTACCAAGTTTGTCACGACCCAGGGGTACCCCCTAGATATAACATGGAGTATAGAACCCCGAAGGACTCCATACAAGCCACTTAGTCTTCATAACATAAGCAATATAACAATAATAGTAAAAACACATTTCAAGTCTAAAATTTTCATAGAAATAAAGCAGAAGTCTAGACTCTAAGTTTAAACATAGCCATCTATTACAATGTTTGAATGAAATAGGGCCTAGCCCATACAGTACTTCCAAAAAGGGAAATACATGAAACGAAACTACAACATGAGAAAAATTCATCCTTGAACCATGAGGACTCACCAACAAGCTAGGAAGATACATAACTCCAAGCTTTAGCCACTATAATGATCACCTCGAGAACTGGACCCTACAGTTGGAAAAATGTAGTAAAGTAGGCGTTAGTACAAAAATGCACTAAGTATGATAGTCATGCATAAAAACATTGAATACATGCTAAAAGGGGCATTTCATTTGAAAGTATGCAATTTATCAATTTGAACATGATATAAGATTTTAGGGAGCATAAGTCATAACAACATAGCCAACTTAGTCATCATCATCTTAAAAGCCTCTGAAAACTCATATACAAAGCTTATTGAGTAACCATAGTTCATAATTCATATTTTTGTTCTTATTGTGGGAATAAGCTTCAACCGACATGAGACCATGTGAGCTATACATGATCCCCCGGTGTTACCCACGCCGAAAAGGGGTGTCCTACTTGCCTAAGGTAGAACCATACATTTAGCTTAGGTTGATCCACTAGCTAATAACCTATGGGGGAACATAGTTTATGGGATAAGGAGATTGCTCCTAGAAACCCGGACTCAACCAGAGTAAAAAGTTTCCATTTCATGAGACATATTTTGGGAACCCGGAATCAACTAGCGTAAAATGATCCCATTTGGAAGGGGGAGTCAACTAGCATAAAAGCTTCCATATCATATACAATATCCACTCGGTGCTAAGCATAATTCCCACAGAGTAGTTATTATGTCTTGACTTAATTCATATTCATGAAAGAATGTCTTGACACTCAATCCAACATAATTAATAGGATACCTCTTAGATCATCCGTGAGAATAACCTTTCTCCGTCAATGTCTATATATACATATCTTAGATTCAATTAGGTGAGAAAGCCTTTCAATCTTAGAATATTCATTATGTGAGAAAACCTTTCACATAATATCATATTTATGCATAAGTGTGTATATGAGGATATCCTTTCAGCAACACAACAACTACATCATAATCATAAACACTTCACTCTCGAAGTGTTCTTAAAGCATATACATAGATCTCATAAAGATGCATCATTCTCATACTTTTCCCTTTTCAAGATTCAAAGCTCACATTCAATCAACACATCAAGAATTCACTACATTAGACATGGATATCATCATAATTAAAGTAACCCAATCACTACATACATAATTTCATAACATTCCTCTTTCATCAACAAAGACCCACATCACAAGATCATAATTGAGAGATATGGGTATTTCATGGGTTCTTGGGGATACATCATAGAAACCATAGGAAATTATCCATTCATGCTTAATCCAACATAATTCAATCATTAGAATCGATTTTGAAAGGAACCCATTACTTTGGAATCAAACCCTGACATTTGGGGATTTCTATCTTTGAAATTGGGATTTTGAAGAGACTCCATGGATGAAGACTATCCATGGATGAAGGACTACCATACCTTAACAACAAAGCCTAATGAAATTGATGATAAAAACCTAGCTCCTTGAACCCTAGCTAGAATCTCCTTCTTCTTTTTCCTTGAGTTCTAGACAGAGAATATTTGGAGAGATGAAATTTTAGGAATTGATTTGGGGTTTTGGAAATAATGAGTTGAGTGGTGAGTTTAAAGGGTTAAAATCACTTATATAGGTGAACAAAACTTAGGAAAAACGATCTCACTTAATACCCACTTAAAAAGGAATTTTCCATAGTGCCCTAAATTGGGCAGCCTAGTGCCAGGCACCACAGCCCTCTTCACGGAGCCGTTAAGGATACTATTGCGTCCAGAAGAAAACACAAGTGTACGTGGTCACTCAATTAGTACAGTGACTCTTTCGAGCCGGATTATCGAACCCAAAGGACTTCAAATCAAGAAATACTAACTTTATTGTACCTAAATTAAATATACTTATGAGACACACGATTTCAGGAATTACTAATAATTAAATAAGTTACAAAAAAAGGGATTTCACAATTTCAGAAATATTCCAGGGTTATAGCATGCACCGATTGCAAACATCATAATAACTTATCCTAGCATTCGACAGGTTAACCTCATTATTGATTCACAAGGTTGAATTTACGATCATGGTCTCCCGACCTCTAATCGCCTACCACCATTGACAGCCTAACTACATCGTTGAGCGGGGACAGGCATGAACCCATAGCGGAGCATTAAGCTATCATCTTGTACATTAACCAAACTAGGCATATAGGTATAATCCTATCCTATATACGAAACACTCTAAGTTTTGCCCTAGAATGAACACGTTTATCACATTCTTTGGTCTATCCCTCTATTCGTCTTCTGAGTTCAAGAGCAGACAATGAATTTATTTTAATGTTGATCAATCATCAAAATAGTTAAACAAGAATGCAAGCATAAATCATAAGAAAACCCATCTCATGCTAGAAATAAATACTATTATGCCATTAATCATCAAATAATGTTCAAGGATCATAAAAGTGTTTACCAAAATGAAAGGGAAGAAGAAAAGCCCTAGAGATAGTCAGCAAAATCGCCCAAATAGTGTTCTCCCATTTTTCAAAAACTGAATAATGATAAAATAATACAGTTGGACTATTTATAGTTCTGAAATAAAACATGTGATGCAAATCTGGAGTCCAGGTCCGCGACGCGGACCTGTTCCCTCGCTGCACATTTTGAATAGCTTGAGCCAACTCTACGACGCGCTCCCATCACGCATTCCACTGTTATGTGAAATTCAGTTTCTACATTCTGGCTTCAGCTCCGCGACACGGAGGTGCTCCCTCACAGTTCATTTTTCTAGCTTCTTGGCCATTTCTCCTTAGCGACTTCAACTTCTATTTTCCAAAATCTTGGATGCTTTCATTTTTTAGATCCTTTGCTTACTTATCACCCTACAGACGCCTAATCATCTTGGTTAGAGGAAACACAATATATTGACTCTAAAAATGCAATTCAAAAGAGAAATTTGCTCTCGAACTTGGCTAGATATATGGGGTAAATTAGTTATTAGGCACATAAATACACCTAAGATCACCACCCCACACTTAAAGCTTTGTTCGTCCTCAAACAATTTCACACTTTCATGCATAAGAAGACTCTACTACATGTCCAACTAAAGACACTCGAGCTTCAGCCACAACAATCAAAAGAGCTTCACAACACGCATGACAACACTACACATTCACCAGGACAACTCGTGCAAAACATTTTAGCCTCAATTATTGAATCTTATAACGCAACAAACTCATGCATAGCTTTTGGTTACATCAGTTACTAGTCCCTTATTAAACATGTGCCCTCACCACAAGTGAACACCTTGATTTACTCACACATAAAGAAATTCAAACAATAATGGGTGTAAGAAGCAAATTTCGCTCACTCTCTCAAAAGAATTCACATGCCCCAACCAACGAACCATAGGCTTGCCCTTAGTGTACTGCATCACTACTTTCAAGAATGTGGAAGTTCAAGATCAACTAGGTCTTTAAGGGTTGTATTGTAGGCTAGGGGACAGGTAGGAACTATTTTTGGCTATGAATAGTGACTGCATTCCCAAGCTCTTTAATACAAGACAAACTTCATTTTTGGACCTTTTTTTAACAATCTACTTCTTATCTTTGCCCCTTTTCTTTTAACACACTCAGAACTCATTTATTCACACCATTTTTTTTTCCATGAGTAAACACTGCTTCTTTTAAACAACAGTGATTCAATGGCTTTACACTAGCTCTTTCTTTTCCTTCACCATTGTCTACTAAAAGCGCTTAGGATCTTTTGGATCAAAATTACAGGTCATAGAAGGAATGGGAAAAAGCTTTATGTTAGGCTATCAAAGAACAAGTCCAAGGCTCGAAGGGGTTAACTAAGGATATATGTCATGGTGGGTACAAAAAAACCATCAAACAAGGCTATCAAAGAAATGCCTATATCACTTCGTCAACTCCTTATCCTCTATTTCGCTTTGCAGAAAAACCGGGCAAGTTCAGGACATCAATTAGTAGCAAGGAATACAGCAAACCTCGCACACATGACACACATTCAAATCAGAAATGAATACTACAAACTACTTCCCAATCACTGGCACAAATTCATTTTAAGCACACGTCCTTTAGAGTCACATAAAAGAACCTAGATGTCTCAACACATAATCATTCCTTTATTTTCACCATTTAGCCTAACTCAATGCAGTTGTGCAGCCTTAGCAAGATGCCAACCCTACAAACCCAATGACGGAAACTGCCCTTAAGACGGTCGTCATCCATCTATCATAGGGCAGTTTGACTTAACTATGACACTGACTCAATACTAAGAACAAAATCTTTTTTTATACGATTCAGTGGGACTATCCTTGGCCAAAGAACCGAAAACAACTTTCAAGGAAACCAAAGAAAAAATCAACAACAACACTAGCAAAATAAAATAAATTTATATACACAGATATTATACTCCCTCCCCACACTTAAAAATGCAGCATTGTCCCCAGTGCGACACATATCAAAAAGAAACAAAAGTAGGGTGGGTGTACTTCCCTGATCACTCGTCCATGTCAACATCACCTTCGGTGCCCTCTAGAGACAAAAGGTCACCCTGCTCTGCATCAGAATTGGATTCACTATCCGACATGGTTTATCGCTTGTCCTCATCAGTGGGGACATGATCCCATACGGGCTCCAGAAATGTAGGCTCGAGTCCCAACAGTGCTTCAGCATGCTCATTCAGGGGGTACCTAGTTTCAATTTCATTAAACTGCTCTGTAGTGGAAGCTCGACACCCATTTCTATGGTGCAACATTTCCAGTCCAAACAGGCGCGCAGTGATCATATCATCCCTCCTGTTGCGCTCTGCAGTAATGAGGGTTGGTCCATGCGCATTTTTAGGCCCCTTTGTGTTCGTGACATCTAGGGGTGTGGTGAACAAGGGTGCTAAGTAATCCACACTTTCCTCTGGTACTCCTGCTCTCCTGCACAAACTAGTAATTAGTCCTCCAAAAGCATTCCTTCGACCTCTATGTACTCTTGCCTTTCGCATGGATTATTTCAACACCGCACCCACATTGATGGAAAAATCCTTCATCAGAGCATATATCAAGCACACTCGGTCTCTAGTCACCTCAGTGAAATGCAAACCTGGTATCAAACAGTTCATGACAATTTTTAGTCACATCCAGGATTCTTGATTCATGTGTGCATAAGGGTAAGACTGATGATAGCCACGGTGCCCATGTCTAATCCATTTGGAAGTGGACTGCACGCCACACAAAGTGTGTCGAATCTGTTGATACGAAGGGCTGATGTTTAAGCCAGTCAGGATATCAGAAGGGGCTTCTGCAATGCCCAGTACTTGATTGATAGCTGAAGGTGTAAGAGAGACCTTCACGCCGTGCACTGTTACAAAGTAAGAACGAGCATCAAGTTTCTAATTGGCATATCATTCCCGAACCACACTCACATTACACTCCAAAGGGTCATGAAAGATGAATCACATGCGCAAGTCTTGTAGGCGGTGCATAATCTGAGGGAACTCCCTCTTCAATTGCACATCCTCAATCACCACATCCGAAAAGTACTTAGTTTCACTGTGGGTTTTATACCACTTCTTTCCTTCAAACGTAACTTCCTTAGCACCGTAGCATTGGGTCTGCCCTCTTGGGACTGCAGGTGCAGGGGGAATGGTTGTGCCAGTTCTCACTCTCTTACGGCTGCTAGACGCGACCTCTTTTCCAGATCTTTGTGCGCTAGACATGATATCCTGTAATTAGACAGTTATAATTTCAGGTAATGTGACCCAATCACCAAAACTCACCCCACACTTATTTTAAAGCACAATTTTCACAAAAAACATGGTACTCAGACTTCCCATTGTTATTTTCAGCATATTGTGCTCACACCCATCACACTTCAAACACACAATGCCATTATTAATATGATTCTACTTAGGAATTCGAACCAACAGAGATGCTTTTACTCAATCTTCTCAAAACCCAATTTTTAACTCTCTCATTCAAAGTATAACCCTTCTACTTCAACCAAGATCATTCCAACAAGGCTTAGAAACATTCATAAATTCCTTAGCTTTAGCCTCTCTCAACTCCCACGGGAAGAACCTATCAAGAAAAGCTCCAGTAAAACACTCCCAAATCATAGGAGCTGCATCTGTACCCCTATTTTCTTTCCAGTGAGAAAACCAGATGTGAGCCACGTCCTTAAATTGGTAGGATGCCAACTCTACCCTATCATTACCAGTTACTTGCATCACTCCAAATATTTTCTTAACCTCATCGATGAAATTATGTGGGTCCTCACCAACTTACGACCCTAGAAACTCAGGCGGATTCATCCTAACAAAATCTCGAACTCTAGCTACCACTGATCAACCATTTCTATTAGTAGGAACTGGAACCTGTTGATTGTTCTTGTTAGTTATACTCTGAGCCAAAAGTTGAATGGCATTCTGAAACTCTGCATTAGAAACCTCATGGTCCAGGACTTGAGGGAATGCGTTAGCATTGTGTGCATTAACATTCCGTGGGTAAGCTCTACGAGGAGGCATGATCTGAAATGCAGAACGATGAATTAGAAAGAAGATCATACCAATGCACGATAAGAATAGAAAGAAAGTGAAGTTTTTCCTAAAACACTTTGTAGCCTCCTTCTCATTAGATGTGGTGCAATTCACACCCATGAAAAGGACTCTACTTAGTGTGGCTTTCAGACATCCTAGGACTCTTGATCCTAATGCTCTGATACCAAGTTTGTCACACCCTGAGGCTACCCCATGGACGTAAACACGGGACCTAGGATCACGAGTGACCCCAACTTAACCCTAAACTGGCATATCATAAGCATACTAAAAGATTACTAAATAAAATATACTATGTGCAAGCTTTAAACAATGATAACTAAAAATGGAGAATACCTAATACTGATCTGAATATATAAAAGACTATGAGTTTAATAACAACTGGAAGATCAAACTCAAAACTAAAACTAAATCTAGTACTATGTCTGAAAAAGCCTCTAACTGACTAAAGTTGTTGGGACATGCCCCCAGATAACTCTAGCAAAACTGAAAACTGAATAAAAAGACTAAAGTGTAAAGCATGTCTATTGTCCTCGAAGTATGAGGACTCACCACTGAAGTTGCTGAACTGGAGATCAGGAACCGATCTATGCGTGATCTAGATGTTGAGTGTCTGAACCTACATCATGAAAGGATGTAGCGCTGAGTATGCGTCAGTACTTGAAATGTACTGAGCATGCAGGATATAGAGTATAGCTGAATAAAATACATAACTGAACAAAGCATACTGAGCAATAATATAATCTAAACTGAATGTAAATGCTTGAATATACTGAAGACTGAACTAAATGCAATGACCAAGTACTAATTCTGAACATGACATACTGAGACTGAATGCTGAAATATAACTGAAAACCTGGTCAAATACACTAGAGTCTGATTGTGGGAGCTACTAATAACCGACATAAAACCACGTGAGCTAAATGTGGAGTCCGATGTATACGCCCCATCGAGATGACCCAATATACCTTGCTAGGGGTATAAAGGCATGACTGGCGTGATCACTAAATCTGATGCCTAACAGAAGGGACTTAATAACCTATGGGGGCACGTAGTTCTGGGACTATACGTGTACGTTAAACCTTAGTCCAACTCGGTCTAAGCCTACTCCCAACTGAAATGTGTATAAAAAATATATCTGAAATACTGGATAGCTCAATGTTATGACATGCAAATCTGAGAATGCAACATTTATAACTAACAATGAAACATTTGTAACTGGAGCATGTATATCTGTTTAACTGACCTAGCAAGTGTAATTCATGAACTAAGAGAATCTACACAACTAGGGTTCTAAATTTCATGCAAAGAACTAAGCAACGATTTCATGAAAACATGATAATCTGATTAAGAATACTATAACAGCTAATTCACAATAATTGTGCAATGATGTAGAAACCCTAGGTCTAAACATGATATAGAGAATCAAGAATCTGACTGAATTCTAGGGACCTAGTGGAAGAAAGGAATCCACTAGTGAAATCCCACATACCTGGTGATGAAATCTACGAAGAAATCCTTTTATTTCAGGGCTGAAAGTTTGAAGAACACTGCTTCTTGTTCTTGGGAGGTTTGGTTGACTTTTTCCCCTTCTTTTTGCTCCAAGTTTGGATCATTTTTTGTGAATAAAGGTTTTGGTATGTATGACTAAGTTATTAGGCTTAAACCAAGTAAAACAACGTAGTTTAGGCCTAAAACGACGAAGTTTAAGTTCCCAATGCATAGGATAAAGACCTAAATGACCCTAACTTAAAAGCTGACGAAGGCCACCCACGGAGGGGCCTACTAGCCGTAGATCGACCTACCAACTGTAGGTAGGGTCGTCGGTCAAGACTTCCTGATATGGCTTCAATAAAATGAGCATAACTTTTTACTCGAAGATGGAAATTTAGCAACTTGATGGCGTTGGAAAGAGGATTCAATTATCTATCATTTGGTAGGTCATGGGACACGTAATTCCTTTTGTGCTAAGAGTGATGACCATTTGAATTTGACCCAACAACAATTTCCCTCTAACTGTCTGCTGACCCTCACCTAAGGTACGTAGGTCCAACCACGGACTGTACTGGTCGATCGTGGGTGGGATCAGAGACAATAAAGATTTGGGCCTTAACGACGAAACCCCACCTACGGTCCGTGGGTGGTTCTGTCGGTACTGGCACCAGTTTTCTTAAAAGTAGGATTTTTCTTCATTTGGAGATCTGAGGTGTTACATTTCTACCACCTCCATAGTAGATGGTTATAATATCATAATCCAAGACTACCCCCTAGTTGTAAAACGGTAGTTAGAGCCACAAGTGACCTCAAGTTAACCTATGGTCTGGCATAACACTAAGATTTATATAAAAGACAAATGAATATAAATTATGTGGAAGTTGAGCCCAATAGATATATGAAGTCTAAATCATAAACCTCAATACTAAAAAAAGAGTTCATTGAACATAACAAAAAGCTAAGAACTAACATTTGACAGCCTTCCTGAAAAAGCCTCTACTAAAATGAGTTGCTGCGACATACTCTTGCCTAACTCTAACTGTTTGAAAACTTGAAGACAAAACAAAAAACAAAAACCTAAGGGTTGTGCTCAAATGGTGAGGACTCACCAACACTATTGTTGGGCTAATCAGAAATCATACTAACTACAAGTTCGATGCTAAGCGTCTGATTTTGTATTATAAAATAATATAGTGAAGAAAGGTATGTGGTCAATACTTTGAATGTACTGAGTATGTGAGACATGCATTATACAATTATTCTAAACATGCCCAATATGAAATGCTGAACTAAATACTACCGACATATATAATCTTAAAGACAATGACCACGTAGTAAAACATACAACTGATAAGTATTGAACTGATATAACTAAGTAAAAAATCAATGCAATAAATAAAACTGAACAGTGGGAGATACTAGTAATGGACACATAACCATGTGATCAAAATATGGAATTTGTTGTATAATCCCCGTAAAGAAGGCCCAATATACATTGTTAAGGTATAAAGGTTGATCTTATCTGTTGTGGTACCACAAAATTAGAGTACGTACCCACAAGGACTTCCTGGGCCTATACTTGCACGTAGTTCTAGGACTTGGGTAAACTGACCCTAGTTTGACTTGATGTTAATTACAAGTCCCAACTAAACATAAATGATTAGCTCCTCAGAATGTTTTCATAATCATGGATGCCATACCTGACTGCTAGTGAAATTCTTTTTTATAAGAAAACTTATCCAAGATAATTGATGGCATTTCGGGTACCATACTAATCGGGAACTTACTTTTGGAAATATGTTCAAAAGCACATGGATGCTCTTCATGTCATATACCTTATTGTTATGAGCTGAAGCTCCTGGTCTATTAGATGATTACACATATATAGGTAATATATTTCTTGATTGTGAGACTTGCAGGTGTATGGGAGACCAATATGGCTAGAGTAAAATGCATAAAAGCAATGTAAATGAACTTAGATTTAGAAAGGAATCTATAAGACCATTAATAGTATACTTTATCAGAAATCACTCGGATGGTCTGCAAAACTGATAATACTGAAGCTTACTCTAATGTATGAAACTGACTGATAGACACCTTATCTAAGAGCATTCTAAAATATGTGGAAACTGATGAACTGAGTAAAACGCAAATCATGATAATTATTATATTGTGAAGGAAACATGCAATTTAAAACAACATAATCTAGAGTCATGAAATATCGATATTTTGAAGGTTCATGAAAATATACTTAGGTAAAGATATTGAATCATAGGTAAAACATGTATTTATAGACTATTTATGAGAAGATACTGAAATAAAAAGACATTCATGCTTTTCGTAAAACCCTGGATTTTCATAGAAATTAAATACCGGAGAACTCAAGGACCATAGATGTGGATGGCACTCAAGGACCATTTCTTGTGCCCAAGAGAACCCTTGGACTGGCTGACAACATAGTGAAAGACTTAACTCATGAAACAAGGAGACTTAAATGCAGAGTTTAACTCATTTATTTCAAATAAACTCAACTCAATAGTCTGATTGTACTTAATATTATAAATATAATATTTTACAAAACATACTAAAATAAAAGGGAAATACTTAGAGACTTCTAAATTCTAACTATCTATGAAGCCTTTAATATGTAAGTTACGTGTCGGGACAAAACCCACGAGCCTCGAAACAACTAAACTGAAAGTAAATGTGAAGTCCTCCGGAATGTAAGAAGACTCACCAAAATAGTCTGGAGCGTAGAGTGATCTCAACGAAGAGCTTGTTGATGATCCTAAACACCAGTGTCTTCATCACAAAAAGATGCAGGTTCAATGATTACATTGAATGTAAGAGTATGTAATATAGCAGAAGCAAAACAACTGAAAGAAAGGATAGTAATATATAAATTATGCTCAAGTTGAATGTAAAGATATAAATGAGTTATATCATTTAAAGCTTTACAAAAACTTACTCATCTCTGAACTAAATATAATAAGTGATATATGAAAATACACTTTAACTCTATTTGGGAAATTCTCTAACCAACAACCATCACTGTTAGCTATGTGTTGATACTGCATCTCGCCTACACTGCCAGAATTGTCCTATACAGTGCTGGGGTATAGAACCTCTCAACCAAGTAGATCCACTAAAAAATAAGGATTCATCAAAAAAGTATGATCATGTACCCATGTTGGCAAGACATGGTTTATGAGGATTTTGAGTTGTCTGAACTCATCCCCATATCGGTGCTCAATACTTCTATCGATAATTATATACTCATTCTCAAATGTATAAGAGATACTCTTTCACTCTTTTGAGGTAATTACTCAAAAGACCGTCTTAAAAGAGATAATGCTTTGAAGAACCTCTGAACCCATAAACTCATCTAGAAATCAAAGTTACTTTTTCGCAATGTACCAGAATGATACATTTGGGACTACATAGTTACTTTATACTATTTATCAAAACTCCTCTTTGCTTTCTTAAAACTCAGTGTAAAACATTTACGTTTGCTTAAAAGATTCTCAATGAATACTCTGGGATAAGATTCATGCTGAAGAAAGACATGAACAATTAACTCAATAAATCTGAATATACAGTATTTAACAATTCAATAATTAGGAATAGAAATTCAAAAATAGGGAACTCAAGAACTCATAACTTAATATAAACTCATCTCAAGAATACTCAAATCTAAGGATATAACCCTAGATTACTCTTTTACTGATTTGAAAGTTGATGTAGGGCATAAGGACAAATTAGTCCAACACTATGATAGCCTTACATACCTGGAAGAATAAAGTTCTTTGCTAAGTTGTTGAACCTCGAAGAATGCTCGAAACCATAGCTTTTTCTCCTCTTAGAACCTTGCTCTAAAGACTTGAAGTGTTATTGAATCTAAAAGAACTGATTAGCACTATCTAAGCCATTAACTAGGTGTAAAAATGTTGTGGTGTAGTCTTAGAATAGGGTTTAAAATGAAATAGCTTAGGTTTTAACCACATAGGAAATGACCAAATTAGCCCTGACTTAAAAAGCCGATGGGTCACTTATATGGAAGGTAGGGCGGTTCGTACAAGGCCTCACTTGCCGTATAGGGAACCAGCTAGAGGACCTTTAGTCTTGTAGCCTTTCACGGCTCGACTGCCTTTCCTCTACAACCCGTACACTTGTAAGAGGAACGTCCAGGGATCCGTACAAGTGAGGCAAAATTCAGGTTGCCTTAAACGGCAAGCCATTTTCCCTAAACGGCCAGTGGTGCCCAAAACAGACCATTTAGGGTCTTTTGAAGGGTCCCTGCCCTTTTTTAGGCTTGTGGACTTACCCATTAACTTACATTTACCTTTTCAAGGACCGAGGTGTAACAATATCTCCCCTTTGGGAACATTCATCCATATAGAGACTTATACAAAGACGTTTCAATGCTTTTGTGGCAACTATTATTGTATACAAACTCAGTAAGAGGTAAGTGGTTATCCCAATTACTTTTGAAATCCAAAACACAAACTCTCAACATTTCCTCTAAGATCTGAATTGTGCGCTCTACTTGACCATCACTCAGAGGATGAAAAGTAGTACTAAGGTTCACCTTCCAACCCAAACCTTTCTAAAATGACTTCTAAAACTGCACGGTAAACTGAGCACCTCTATTTGAAATGATGGACTAGGGAACTCCATGCACTCAAACTATCTCACAAATGTACAAATTTACACTCTTCTGCTGTATTGGTAGTCTTTACTGGCAAAAAATGGGCTGATTTTGTCATCCAATCAATAATCACCCAAATGTAATCATGTTGTAGGCGAGATCGCAGTAAGCCAGTAATGAATTCCATATTAATAATCTCCCACTTCTATTTCGGAAATGGTATATTCTGAGCTACACCACATGACCTTTGATGCTCAGCCTTGACTTGTTTGCAATTCAGGCACTTAGCAACAAACTCTTCAATGCACCTCTTCATGCCACTCCACCAATAGACCTCCCTCCAGTTAAGATACATCTTTGTCGAACCTGGATGAATCTAATATCGGGAACTATGGGCTTCTTCTGTGATTCTCCCTAGGAGTTCATCCACATTTGGAACACACAGCTTATCTTGATACCTCAATACACTATATCCCTCTTGTGCGAAGACCATCACATTCTTCTTATGCAAATTTTACTTTAACTCAAGTAAAATAGGATCCTTGTCTTGTTTCTCCTTTAATTCTAAAACTAATTGTAATACAACCTTATTCATCACGACAACTCCACCTTCAATGGAAACTACAAACGGACACCCAAACATGAATTTCTATGAACTTTCTTAGCCAATTCTTTCTTGCTTTCCTTGACATGAGTAGTACTCCCCATGGACAACATATTCAAGGCATCAACAACAACATTAGCTTTACCTGGGTGATAGAGAATACTCATGTCATAATCCTTAAGTAACTCCAACAAACTCCTTTGTCAAAGGTGTAGCTCCTTCTAACTAAAGACATACTGGTGAGTCTTGTGGTCGATGAACACATCCACATGAACGACATAGAGATAGTAACGTCATATCGTGAGAGAAACAACTACTGTTGCTAACTCAAGATCATGAGTCAGTTAGTTTTTCTCTTGAATCTTAAGCTACTTGGAGGCATAGGCTATAACGTTACCATACTACATCAATAAACAACCAAGTCCCACTCTGGATGCATCACAATAGACAACAAAACCTTTTGTACCCTCAGGTATGGTCAACACCAGGGTTGTAGTTAACCGAGTTTTGAATTCCTGAAAGCATTACTCACAATCTTCAAACCATTGAAACTTAGCTTTCTTCTGAGTCAAATTAGTCACTGGGGACTAAATAGATGAAAACCCCTCGACAAACCTTCTTTAGTGACTTGCCAATCCCAAAAAACTCTATATATCATTTTGGAACGTGGGTCTTGGCCAATTCTGCACTATTTCAATCTTCTAAGTGTCAACTCGAATTCCATCGCCAGACACTATATGGCCTAAGAAGGAAACGGACTCAAGAAAGAACTGACACTTAGAAAACTTTGCATATAACTCCCGATCCTTGAGATTTTGGTGAAATATTCTGAGATTACTAGTATGGTCCTCTTCATTCCTCGAATATATCAATATGTCATCATTAAATCCGATAACAAACATGTCAAGATACTTCTTAAATTGTTTGTTCATAAAATCTATGAATGTTGCAGGAGAGTTAGTCAAACCAAATAACATAACAAGGAACTCATAATGATCATAATGGGTCCTGAATGATGTCTTCGGGATGCCACTTTCTCTCACTTCTAATTGATGATAGCCAGATCTCAGTTCTATCGTAGAGAAACAAGTGATGCCCTCAAGTTGGTCAAAATGGTCATTAATTCTCAAAACGGGATACTCATTCTTTATGATGACCTTGTTTCAATGACGGTAATCAATACACATCCTAATGGAACAATATTTCTTCCTCACGAATAAGACTGGATTACCCCAAGGTGAGACACTTGGTCAGTTGAAACCTTTATCAAGAAGATCTCTCAACTGTTCTTTTAACTCTTTGAACTTAGTGGGCGCCATTCATTACGGATGAATAGAAATGGGTCGAGTATCGGATAAAATATTTGTTCTGAAGTCTATTTCTCTCTTAGGAGGGACTCTAGGAAAATCCTCTAGAAAGACTTCTGGAAAATTACTGAAAACTGGAACTAACTGAATAGACCGTGTCTAAATACTAGAGTCATTCACTCAGACTAAGTGATAGATACAACATTTAGAAACTAACTTTTTGTCCTTAAGGTATGAAATGAAAAGTCTCTTAAGCCCTGTTGAACTAGTCCTCCTCTCTAAAACTGGCTCATTAGGAAACAGAAACTTGACTACTCGGGTTCTACAATCGACTGAGGCATAACAAGAATAAATTTAGTCCATACCTAGTATAACATCAAAGTCCACCATGCCTAGCTCAACAAACTCGGCCATGGTATCCTTGTGATATAAAGAGATGGTACAATCACGATAGACTCTTTATTCTAGAATAGACTCACCCAGAGGTGTGGAAACACTGAAGGGCTCAAGAAGTTGTTCGAGGGAAATGCAGAACCTCATGGCTACATGAGGAGTCACAAAAGACAGACTCGTACTTGGATGAAGTAAGGCATAAAAATCAAGAATAAAGACTTTAATCATATCAGGGACAGTATCTGACGAGTTCTCCTAATCCTGGCGATATGCCATTGCACATAAACAGTTTTGTACCTCCGCTTGTTCCTAATATAGCTCCTTTCTGAGCAGTCCTATCTATTGAAGCTGCTGAAGAAAATTGGGCTTTACTGCCCCCATTACCCTGCATGTTCTTAGGGTAACCTCTGAGGAAATGACATATCTTACCACACTTTAAACAACCATTAGTTCCATCACGACATTCTCCACGATGGTTTCTCCCACACCTAGTGTAAATGGGTTCCAACTATTTCCTTGTGCTACACTACCCTAAGACTGGGTAATTTGAGCTATAAAATTCTAAGAACCCTTATTCTTGCGATCACTCTTATTTCTTGGTTCATGTGTACTAGCTTAAGATGGACCAGGTCTAGATAACCTCTACTGAAAAGATGAACGATTCTTATTTCTAGTCTTCTACTGGCCAGTTTCATTACTTGTTGTCTTGGCCCCTTGACGCGAAACTCCTCTCTGTTTTTTAACTTATCCTCCTCAAGTTGATGAACATGAATCATGATTCTAGCTATGTCCATGTCCCCTATCAATATAGTTGCCTTACCTTCCTTGTTGGATAGGCGGGATAGCCCGGACATGAACAAACTCATCTTGATCTTCATATCCACCACCATTGATAACGTACAAATATACTTCTTGAAAATAAATATAAACGATCGTATGCAATATATTTACCCAACTATGAGTCGGGGTCGATCCCACGGAGAATATGGAAGAATATTGTCAATAGCAAATATTTAACTCGATAGTCGTTATTTAAAAAAGGGTTTAAATTGAAATAAAAATAAAAAGAATAAAAATAGCTTTGAACTAAGTATTTATTTATATTCAGATTATTAGAAATAACTAGGAATCTGTTCCCCATGATGTCCTAAAATAGGCTGAATATTGTACTGGTGATCTATTTCAATTTTTAGCATGCAAGGTTGGTAAGTTAGGTATCCCTAAGTGATTGGTCCTCCAAGTAGGAAATTTCACCACGCAACTTGGTCCGTCTACGGGTGTATGCTTTACTAACCCTTACCTTTACCCCAGATTAGTCATCATATCAATTTAGTTTAGTTTTCACCCTCACTTAAATTGAAATTAGACTGTTAGATAGCATCCACTAAATCTTTGTTGTTTAATCATTTTCTCATTCATTACCTCCTTGGTCTGGCAAGTAAGAACTAGGCAAGTCCTAACGATGGCCTTCGTTAAAAAGACTTCTAAACAAAAGGATTAACTATACATGCATAAAAATTATTCAAGATTCACTTTGTAAATAAACTTACTTTAATAATTCATCATGGTTCCCACAACCCTAGTTATGAAATGTAGCTATTCATTATCTCAAAACACAATCAAAATTTATTAAAATAAATATTCTTGTGTTAATCATAAAAATCTAAGAACAATAGCTAAATTATCTTTTACTAATCACGAATACAAATAAATAATAAAGGAGAAGAAAGAATAAACCAGAATTCTCCGGCCTCCACAGCGGCTCTTCCAAAGTTCCTAAGCTAGAAGAAAATTTATATATCATGTATTGTTTCTTCGTTCTTGGTTCTTCAAAGAATAATTTTTTATGCCCTATTTATTGATATAAAAACCCTAAATAAAATAATTGAGTTGAAGATAAATTAGGAAACCAAAACCCAATTAAATTGGGTTTTCCATCTTTTTTCCGTGTTGCTGGAAGTCGTTCGCCGCCTAACAAATTCTTGCGTCTTCAATACTTGCCACGTGGCAGCTACAGGTGAGCTCTTTTTTGAATTCCTTTCCAGTGTATATGTATATATATATATTATTTTATTAAATTTAATACATTAAGTTGTCTGCTTAATTTCCTTCTATGATTTCTTTTTAATTCATTTGTGCTCCAAATTTCTCCATCTTCACATCATTTTAATCCTACAAATAAAATACACTATTTAGCACAATCCATAAAATTTATGCTCAAAAATGATGATTAAAAGATTAAATATGAAGAAAATAATGATTAAATATATATAATTTTAGCCTCACATCAACCATCTCTAGTGCATAGCGGGATAGTTGAGTAAACTTGATGTTGTACTCATGCACACTAATCGCTTCCTGTAACCTCCTGATGTTGTACTCATGCACACCTTAGCTGCCCTTAGCTCTCGGAGAAGCAAGTAGACCCAGAAATCATCCTTAAACATAGCCCAACTCAAAAGTGGTGCCCTCTCTACACTGTTCTTCTTCCACTTACCATACAATGTCCTAGTAATACTTTTAAACTTATATGAGGCTAAGTTCACACGTTCTGTTTCAGCAACACGCATGACCTCAAATATTTTCTAAAGCTCTTCCATGAAGCTATCTGGATCCTCAGTGACCTTCAACCCACTGAGCTCCAGGGGATTCATTTTCAGGAATTCATAGATTCTAGATGTATCGGCTACATTCTAGCAACGCGCTCTTGGTTTACCATCCTGGTTTGCCACAACCTGAGTTTGCATTTGAATAACATTCTGAACTCAGCATTGGTGACATCTCGCTAGGGGGGTTGCACTTCCGGTGCATTGGGAGCGTCTTGATCTTACATATCAACATTCCTCCTAGCAGAACATCCTCGAAAAGCTCTTCATGGAGGTATTATTGGAAAAGACACGCGTAAGCATGAATTAGAAGAACTTTTTATAGAGTTGAACTCTATTGCATGAACAGGAGTAAGAATAAAGTGAAATGTTCCTAAATGTCGTAGTCTCCTAATTATATATGTGGAACGATTCACACCGATAAGAAGGATTCTACTAGACACAACTTCATAGACACCCTAGGATTCTTGAATCCTGTACTCTGATACCAAGTTTATCACCCCCCGAGCCTACATTTTGGACATGGCCAGCAATCGAAGATCATTTCTGGTTCCCAAGAGAACCCTTGGCCTGGATGACTACTTAGCGGAAGACTTAACTCAAGAAATACAGAGCTTTAAATGCACAGTTAACTTATTTATCTCAAATAAACTCAACTCAAATGTCTGAAAGTATTCAATATTATAAATATAATAGTTTGCAAAATATCTCAAAATAATAGAAAAATATTGAGAGAATCCTCAACTTTACCTATCTATGAAGCTTCTCATGTTTAATATAGGTGTCGGGACAAGACCCACCATCCCTCAAAACAACTAAACTTGAAGTAAATGTGACGTCCTTCGTAATACAAGGAGGCTCACCAAAACTGTCTAGAGTGTAGAGGGACCTCAATGGAGAAATTTATGATGATACTGAACACATGTGTCTGCATCACAAAAAAATGCAGGTCCAGTGACGTTAGTACATTAAATGTATGAGTATGTAATATAGCCGAAGTGAAACAACAAAAAGAAATGACAATAATAGATAAGATATACTCAAGTTTAATGTAAAGAGATAAAAGAGTTAAATTATTTAGAGCTTTACAAAATACTTACTCATCTCTGAACATGATATACAGATTGGTATATGATAATACACATTAACTCTCTTTGAGATATTCTCCAACTGAAGACCATCACTATGAGCTAAGAGATGATACATTGTCTCGCCCATGGTGCCAAAAATGTCATATATTATGTCGGGGTGTAGACCCTCTCAACTAAGTAGATCCACTAAGAAATAAGGATTTATCTAAAAGGTATGATCCTTTACACATGTTGGAATAACATGGTTTATGAGGTTTTTGAATTGTCTGAACTGATCCTCATATCAGTTCTCAATACTACTCCAATAATTATATACTCATGCTCAAATGTATAAGAGATACTCTTTCTCTGTTTTGAGGTATTTAATCAAAATACACTCTTAAAATAGGTAACGCTCTGAAGTATCATTGTAATCATAAAATTCTTTAGAAATCAAAGTTTCTCTTTCTCAATGTAATAAATTGATACATTTGGGACACCTTAGTTCCCTTATACTCTTTCTAAACACTCCTCTTTGCTTTCTAAGAACTCAGTTTAAAATATTTACGTTTGTTTAAAAGATTCACAATAAGAACTAAATGAATACTCAGGGATAGTGTTCATGTTGAAGAATGGACATGAACAATCAATTCAATAAATCTCAATGCACAATATTCAACAATTCATTAATGAGGAATAGAAATTAAATAATCTGTAACTCAAGTACTTAAGAACTTAGAACTCAAAATTAACCTGTCTCAAGAAAACTCAGATCTAAGGATATAACCCTAGAGTACTCTTTTACTGATTTAAAAGTAGATGTAGGGGCTGAGGACGTACTAGTCCAACACTATGATAGTCTAACATACCTGAAAGAATAAAGTTCTTGGCGAAGTTGATGAAGCTCGAAGAATGCTCGAAACCCTAGCTTTTTCTCCTCTTTGAAACTTGCTCTAGAGTCTTGAAGTGTTATTGAACGTAAAAGAACTGATTAACACTCTCTAAGCTCTTAATTAGGTGTAATAACATTGTGGTTTAGGTTTACAATATGGGATAAAACAACATTGCTTAGGTATTAACCACATAGGAAACAACCAAAATAGACCTGACTTAAAAAGCTTGCGGGTGAGTTATATGGAAGGCTGGGCGATCCGTACAAGGCCTCACTGGCTGTATAGGGAACTGTCCAGAGGATCCTAGGTCTGGCAGCCTTTCAAGGATGGAATGCCTTCCCTTTATGGCTCGTACACTTGAATATGGACCGTCTACGTATCCGTACAAGTGAGGCCAAATTGAGGTGGCCTTTAGCAGCCAACCACTGTCCGTAAACGACTAGTGGTGCCCTAAACGGACTATTTATGGTCTCGTGAAGGGTCCCTGGACTTTTTTGGGCTTGTGGACTTGCCCATAATTCAAATTCCTTGATGCATTTATGTCTTTAATTTCATAATTCAAATTCGTTTCCGATCTCCAATTCCCCAATTTTTAAGCTTTAAAGTAAGGTAATGTGGTCATTTGAGGTCCGAATTGAGTCCCATTTCCCCCCATCTTTCGGGCATGTAATCCTCATTTTGGGAGGACATTATGATGGTTTCCTTTTCATAATTATGTTGCTTCGATTTGGGGGTTGACTTTTGACCCATTTCTTGTCTGAAATTTGAGTTTCTGATATGGGTATCATTGGATCCGTATTAACTTGCTCTTTGTATTTTTTATAGCTTGGCATCGATCCCAGGTTTTCTGGAAAGGAAAATCTCTCCAGTTATAGTTCATGTGTAGTTTTCGGCCTTGAGGTAGGTTATGACTTCCTTTTCTTAGACTTGTCTTAGTTAGATTGATTATATTTTGGTAGTATTGCATGATTTATGTTTAATTATTAGGTTGTTTTGAACTTTATTGATCATTGGATAGTTATGGACATCGGTTGGGTTGTTAGCTTAAGTTGTAGTCGGAGAGGCCTTTCGTTATCCTTGTGTGAGTAGTATCCTTAGACCTTGCTTTAAGGTGGAATGAAAATTAGGATTTTCTTGTGTTTGAATGGTTTTGTTGGTTTAACTGATGGTATGGATCCTTGAGTTGTGATTTTTGATGTTTATTACACTGTTAGGCATGAGGCCGTAAGCTTGGATTGCCAGAAGGTCAAGGTTAGAACTTTTATGGTGTGATGGGTGTTCTACCTGATTTTGTGTGTGACAAGACTTGGTAGTGATAATTATTCTGAGGAGTTTCTACTTGATTGGTTTTTGGGAAAGTGACATGGTTTGTAAAAAAGGAAATTATCCTTAATTAGTGTAAGTCATTGAGACCCCTTTTAATTTACAGGTGGTAGAAAGGCCCTTTACTTGATTTATCACACCTTTCAGTTTCTCTTACTCTAATGAGCTCGATATATCATTCTAGGTTGCCCTATGGCTGAGGTTCGGGCTACAGTTATCATTTAGATTTGCATTGCTTAATGTATCATACAAGTCGGTGCGTTGATACATATATATGTGTTATTGTTAAATTCGATGTGCCATTCCAGGCGGCCCATAAATACATCTATTCGGGTTTTTGGCTTACGGTTAATCTTGAGGTACCAATCCAGGTGGCTCGATGTTTCTTCTAGGCTTAGGATCTTCCCTTTCCTTGGAGTGTTACATTGTATCATTGCATGAGTTAGCTTTGAGTGTGTGAATTGTACGTTTTGTGTGTATCTTGCTTGGTGCTTTCTGCCTGCTCCCTTTTATACTCTTGTTGTGCCTTAGCTTCCCATTGACTTGCTAGTATCATTTTGGGTTTAGGCTTGTCACTCGGTGGGCTGTAGTGGACGCCATCATGTATTGATTTCAAGTCGTGACAGATCGTTAGTTGCCTTCAACAAAGTGTGCACACTCTCTCTATGCCACATCAGCTTTTAGGGGTGTGTTTATTTATTTTCAAAATAGTTATGGGGGGGGGGGTTATATGACCCCAGTAAAATTTAGGTGTCCCTTGAATTTTTATCATAGTTTAGAGGGTACTTATGTATTATCCCTAAAAAATTTACTGCTAATTGTACAATGTTTTATTGGAAATATAAACGATGGCAATGAATGAGCTATAATGGGCTTATTTAAAGATCAATACAGTAATTACACATATAATTTTTTTAAAATAATAATTACTGAATTACCAAAAGAACAAAAAAATAGTGAATAATAAACAAGGTAAAATGCAATGTAGACAAAGAATTGAGTACTATATAAAAGAAGAAATATTCATCATTAATAGGCAAGCGTACAACAGATATTGAATCTGTTTGGTCAAGGGTTTACTTAATTCTGAAATGTTCTATGATTCTGAAATTAATATCTCTAGATTAACTTATGCATCTTATTCATAATTTCTAAAGGATGAGGCCAAAATATTGTTAGAACATAGTTCGGCATTTCAATAAAGGTGTGCGTACTAATTATAAAATAACTAAAACGTTAATGTCACGACCCGAGCCTACACCCTGGACGAGGCCGGCACTCGAGAACCATTGCTGGTCCCCAAGCGAACCCTCATCCTGGCTGACTACAAGCGGAAGACTAACTCAAGCATACAAAAGCTTAAAAACTGAATAAAAATAATATATTCAACTCGCCATAAAATAGGGAACTTAAGTCTTTAAAACATTTAACAAAATAAATGAACAGACTTC
>JAJONR010032091.1:0-102576 GCA_029582245.1 Solanum etuberosum
TATGTAAGATTCAACTCGAATTCACACCTAAATATATGAATCAATCTCAAGAAACTTCAATAACAAGAACCCACAAGATTTCAAACAAATTTCATCAAGAACTCATAGGATTTACTTTCAAATCAACATAACTTGGCTGAATTTAATCATATTTAGCGCGTGGGTGAACTAACCCAACGCTATGTGATCTCACATACCTCGTAGGGATCACCCCTTGACGAAATCCACAAGCGATTCTTGAAGATCTTGATGATTCTTGAAGATCTTGACGATTCTTGCTCCTTCTCCTCTTTTCTCCTCTTCTTCTCTCTTCTCTCAAAACCCTAATTTGTTTTGGTAAAAGTGTAAACTGATCTAATTCTGATTAGACCCTAACTTAATTACCAAAAACAGAATAAAATAATTGGGTAAGGAAGAGACTAAAATACCCTTTCAAAATCTGGATTGGACTTTCCTTATTTGAACAGCCCAACTTCCAATGGGAATATCTCACTCATACAAACTCGGAATCGCACAAACTTGACGGCGTTGGAAATATTATTCCAAGATCTTTCCTACGATATCTAGAAACACACCTAACTCATCCTGAGCTAGGAGTTATGGTCGTTTGAAGTTGGCCAAAACTCAACTTAACATACTTACCAAAATTTTCAGATTTTTATAATCTTTCCAAAAATGGTTATTTCCAATTTTTAACTTCTTCCTAGTTATTTCAATTTGCGAGATGTTACACTCAACCACAACTTGAATCAATAGCAACCAGCAAGCCAAAAAGGATAATAAGAAAACCTGCTCGACTCATAGATATGGTTGCTTGTGCAGACTCAATTGCAGCTGTGACATTCCTACCACTTATAAAGACGTAGTCCAAATTTCAAAAGAAAATAAGTGGAGGATTGCCATGGATGAAGAAATGCAGTCCCTTCATCAGAATCATACATGGAAATTGGCCAATCTCCCGGAGGGCAAGAAAGCAATTGGGTGCAAATAGGTATTTGCAAAGAAAGAAAGATTTCCTAACCAAGAAGATGTTCACTACAAAGCAAGATTAATGGCCAAAGGATATGCTCAAAAGGAGGGAATTTATTATAATGAGGTATTTTATCCAATTGTGAAACACTCCTCCATTATAGTTTTGTTATCTTTGGTAGCACAGTTAAATTTGGAATTAGTTCAGTTGGATGTAAAAGCTGTATTTTTACATGGAGACTTGGAAGAGGAAATCTACATGACTCAGCCAGGAGGATTCAAAGTTGATGGAAAATAAATATGGTGTGCAAACTTGAAAAATCATTATATGGATTGAAACAATCTTCAAGACAATGGTACAAATGATTTGACAAGTTTATGTTGCAGCAAAGGTACATAAAAAGAAAATATGATCATTGTGTGTATTCGCAAGCTTGAAGACGACTGATTTATATATCTTCTCCATTATGTTAATGATATGTTGATAGCTTCTAAAAGTCAAGAGGAAATTGAGAAGATAAATATTCAACTAAGACAGGAGTTTGAGATGAAGGATTTGGGTGAGGCGAAGAAGATTCTTGGCATGGAGATAAAAAGAGATCGACATTCAAAGAAGTTATTTTTATCTCAGAAAGAATACTTGAAGAGGGTATTAAACCGATTCGGCATAATTGAGAAAACGAAGTCGGTTAGCACTTTGCTTGCTCTTCATTTTAAGCTTAGTGGTGCTATGTCACTAAAGAATGAAGTTGAACGAGAATATATGTCGAGAGTACCATATATGAGCATTCACTTTTTACTAAATTTGGTACCTCATCAAAACTTTTAATTGTTTCACTATATGTAGATTATTTGATCTACATATGAAATGATAAAAGTATGATGGATGATTTAAAACAGTCTATTATGTCAGAATTTGAGATGTCTGATCTAGGTATGATGCGCTACTTTCTTGGCATTGAAATAGTACAATCCGCTTTAGGAATTTTTACGATGCAAAAGAAGTATGCTCGAGAGATCTTGGACAAATTTCATATGAGTAGTTGTAACTCAGCCAGTACTCCAACTGATCCAGGAGTAAAGTTGACAATGGATCCTGAAGGCAAGAAGGTTAATATCACTTTATTCAAACAGGTTGTTGGAAACTTATTGTATTTAACTGCTACTAGACCAGACATAGCATATGCTGTGAGTTTATTTAGCAGATTTATGGGATGTCCAACCGAGTTTTATCATGCTATTGCAAAAAGAGTACTTCGTTACGTTGAAGGGTTCCATTGATTTTGGTATTTTTTAATAAGAAAGAAGGAAAATCTGAACTTGTTGGTTATAGTGACAGTGACTATGCAAGTGATTTAGATGGAAAAAGATGTACTTCTAGGTATGCTTTCATGTTAAGTTCAGGGGATGTATCGTGGTCATCAAAGAAACAACAAATTGTTACTCTGTCAACAACTGAATCAGAGTACATTATTGCAGTATCAGGTGCGTGTCAAGATATTTGGTTGAAACGAATACTTGAAATGCTACATCAGCTTCAGCAAGAACCAACAATGATTTACTATGACAATAGTTCTACAATCAAGCTCTCCAAGAATCCAATCATACATGGGAGAAGTAAACACATTGGTGTGCGGTATCATTTTCTTGGAGATCTTGTCAACAATAAAGTCATAGAGTTGGTATTTTACAGAAGTGAAGATTAGGTTGAAGATTTATTAACTAAGCCTCCTAACTTGGGTCCATTTATGAAGTTGCGCGGATTTCTTGGTGTCTACTCAGAGAATGATTGTAAGCCGATGTTATGAATAACATTTTCTTTAAGGGAGGCTATTGAGTGTTTTATTTTAGCCGAATAAAAAAATTGGTTCTTTTAGTGGACCTATTCTTTAGGAAGATTTTATTGTTACTGATTTTAGGAGTTCATTAGTTGTGGGTTTGTTTGTTGCTTATTTTTAGGAATCAATTCTATATGTAATATATATCTATTTGGAGAGACTTCTATCAATAATATTCAACTAAGTTTCTGATATTATTGTTTACTCAATTTCAACAGAATAGGCGGTAAGTCAATTTGTAAGACGGTGGTGTCCGCTGTGAATAAGTGTGACGTTTATGAAAAGAGACAACAGTGTGAATAAGTGTGGCGTTAATGAAGAGAGGAAACGATTGTTGAAGGTTGATGAGTTTTAAGCGGTGTTTGATGTTGGCGTTCCTATTGCGCAGGGGAATGGTAGTTATGGAAATATTTAAAGGAAAAGGGGTTCAGGGGTTCCTGGCTTGTGGTGGCGCCACGTCACCGGGTTAAGGGTTCTCTTATATATATATTGGGATATGTATTTTTTTGTAATGTATTTTTTTAGACGAATAACTTGTTTTGTATGAATCTACATAAAGTTGATGATAAATTTTTGTTTGAAAAGACTACATAGTATACAATCAACATCTTATATACATAAATTTTATAAATCGAAAATCTAAAAAAATTGTTAAAATAAATCAAGTTTACATGTTTGTATATAATTTTCATACTGAATGAAATGAATATACCTTGTTACATATTAATTCACACGATAAATTCAAGAGAAGTATCATTTATCGTATGTAATGAGTATATAATATGACGTTCATGGTTAACTTTAACTAATACTATTGAAAGCAATTTATATACCAATTTCATACATTAAATAATAATATATTTTGATAACCAACTGCATGCAATTTTTATTTATGTCAAATTTGATATCGGATTGACTTCAATTTAGATGACAGATCATTCAAGCGTTTGGAACGTATATATAAAGTGATCATTTAGTGTATGGAATGAGTGTATAACCTGATTGCATCAATTTTCCTTGAACATGTTTAAAAGTTGAACTTGACATATTTTATTAAAATCGAAAGGCTGCAAACTTTTTTCATAATTCATCAACAATTAATTAAATGGAAGGAGAAAATTAACTTTATACAAACTTACAAATGAATTCAACTTTTATACACTTTCTAAACACCTGTTCAAAGTAAAATAGTTCACAAATTTGTTGGGGCATCAAATTTCATACTTATTTCATACAATAAAATGCTTATTCATATTAAACTAAAATTACTAATGGATTTCAGCTTTTTTACAGTTTTTAAACGCTAATAAAAAGTATAATAGTCCACAATTTGTTGAGACATCAAATTTCATACATATTTCACACGGTAAAATGTTAATACATACCAAACTAAACTTAGAGACTAACTTTTATATACTTTAATATTATTGTAAATTGATACCTAAAGTTCAGTACTAAAAAATATGTACACAAAAAATATAATCAATAGAGTTGAGTAAGGTAGTAGTTGAGCATGATGGTACAAGCAAAAATCGAAAGGATTTTCTACACAATCTTGACTTCTTCCACTTGTTGCACTAAGCATTCTAATGCAGTATAAGCTGGTGTGTTTTAAATAACACAATTAATGATGGAGTCCCAACTTATCCAACGTCTTTTCTTTTGAATCTTCTTCTTTTGAATCTTCACCACCTTTCTTATTCGTTGAAATTGAAGAAGAAGGTCTTGAAGCCATACTTCCTATAGCACTATTTCTTAATACACTAGAATTTAGCAAGGAAGCAATTAGAACATATACATAAAAACTATCATTTTAGTAGCTTAGAAAAAAAAATATAAAGGGAAAAGGATCAAAAATACCCTCAATTTTTATTTATTAGTTAATTTTACCCTTATCGTTAAAGTAAAGTTGTTCTTACCTATATTGTTACTGTAATTATCATCCATATTGAATGAAAAACCCTAAATCAATTAAAATTACTCAATTTCTTTTTTTTTACCCGAATCCGACCCACAAAATCAAATTCATATCAAATGAAATCCCAAACTCATCTCTTTAATCTTCTTCATGACATATACTCCCCCAACACAGCCAATTTGCATCAACAGCAATTTCAAATCCCCAATTTGCATCAGCTACAATTTCAAATGCCCAATTCGCATAAACAACAATTTCAAATCCAATATCCACCAAGCTCCACACAACTCAAAAATGGCATCAGCTCTGTTTTCTGCACCAACTTTCCAAAGTCTCGGACCTCTCAATAATAAACCCACACACTCTTCCCTCTTCCTCAACAAATCGATCGCCTTCAAACCCATAACCAAAAAAATTCGAAATGTCGCTGTGAAAGCTGAGCTCAAACCATTGATTGTCATCCGTTTGAGCACTGAGCTTTCACTTTTCCTTGAAAGATTCGTTTTCTTTAAATTCCAGAGAGAAAATGTGGCGAAACAGGTGCCGTCTTAGAATGAAATTTCTCCCTCCGAAGCTGGAGATGTTAAGGCTAAGGAATATATAAGTTTTCTAAAGTCTAATGACCCAGTTGGCTCCAACACTAGCTATGGAAAGCTTATCTTTAAGCTAAAGTATAGTAATTCATAATAAAATAATAATTCATGATCTTGAATCGTCATTCTAGTCGAGTAACACTATACATACAAGGAAAAAGAAGAAGATTAACAGGAATTTACTATTTCAATGGAAAAAGGAGATGAAGAAGATAAAAAAAATGGGTTTGCGAATTTAATTTGGTATGAATTCATTTGGTTTAGCGGGTCGGATTTGGATAAAAAGAGAAAATCGAGTAATTTTAATTGAAATTGGGTAATTTTAGTTGATTTGGGCTTTCTATCCAATTAAGGGGAATGAATGATAAGTAAAGTAATGACAGGGGTAAGAACAACTTTACTTTAACGGTAAGGATAAAGTCAAATAATAAATGAAAGTTGAGGGGTATTTTTAACCCTTTTTCCAAATATAAATTATAGTTATTAACTTTTTTGATAATCTTAAAATTAAAAACATAGAACAAGAGAATCCAAGAAATGGAAAATACAAAATCGTGAAAAATATGATTAAAATTTCTCAATTGAAAATAAAAAATAAGAAGCAAAAGATCAAAAAAAAAAAAAAAGAGATGGAGATGCATATGATTGTCATGGGATAAATATGATATCTTTTGGAGAAGAAAAAAGATTAGAGATTTGGAAAATTCGTTTTTTCTTTTTGAAAATATTATCCTCAATTTCTTAGAATATAGTAACATAATTATATTAATTATCAATTATATCAACAAAAAAAAATGAACTCCCATTTTTTTGCTCCTAAAAAATAGAAACTACCATAAAAAATAAATAAACTTCATTTAATACAAAATAATAATATATGTTAGGACGTGTAATTAAACTATTGTTTTAATGATTATTAAAAAGTATATTTATGAATTGTAATATAGTGGTTTTAAGATATATGTGGTGTGATTTCTCCTATTTTTTATTACTGAAATAGAATTACTACTATATATAATAGGCTACAAGAACACAGTTCTTGAACGTCATATGTGGTTGAGTTATGTGTTTTTCATGTGGCTCATTTCGAAAAATTTAGTATCCTCTCTACTTTAATTTATTTGTCCTATTTTTTTAAAAATAATTGTTCTTTATTTAAAAATTATATTATAAATACTATAAATCACAATAATTAACAACTTAAATTTTTTTAATTATATATTTAAATATATATATTAATAGCACTATAAACTCGCAATAACTTACAACTTAAAATATTTTACTATTTAATATTCCCTCTATCCTAATTTATATAACTCGTTTTCCTATTTAGTCAGTCCAACAAAATGAAAGTTCATTCTATTTAGTAACAATTTAACTTTAAAATACTCAATTTACCTTTAAGAAAAATTATTTATAGTCATACAAACATCTATTACTTATTTCAAACCACAAATTTCAAAAGTTTGTCTTTCTTTCTTGAACTTTGTGTCAAGTCAAACTACGTCATATAAAATGGGATATAAGGAATAAGAGGCTACAAACATATACTCTATTTGTCCACTTTTAATTGTCATGATACGTTTTTCGAAAGTCAATTAGACTAATTTTTAAAGTTAAATTAGATTATATTAATTCGATATTTTAAACAAAAAATTTAGATATTCAAAACTATACCAAAATTACTATAAATTACTATTTTTTACATATCAATATGATGAAAAAATACATCGTAAAATGTTAAAGTTATTAGCGTTTGACTCTAAAAAGGAAAACTATGACAATTAAAAGTGGACGGAGATAGTAACTCTTAAAATTATGTTAGATATTTAAAAATCACTATAAATTACAATAATTAACAACTTAAAATATATGTAAAAAGAATGTCAAAAACCTAATTTACTCTCGAAATTCTATCAATGGCACATAAATTTGAATAGATGGAATAATATGTATTATTTGAAAATTACATAAAAAAAATATTAAAAATCACAATTATTAACAACTGAAAATATATACAAATTCGATTAACTCTCCTAATTTCATTTGTGCCACATAAATTGAAAAAGAAAAAATAACATATATTATTTTAAAATGGCGTTCAAAAATACTATAAATCACAATAAGAATAATAAGTTAAAATATTTATTAAAGAAACATATAAAAATTTGATTGACCTTTTAAATTCCATTTATGTCCCATGAATTGATATAAAGAAGAAATTTTACATAAATAATGTATTTTATTTGATTAATTACACTTTTAAGTGTTACTTTATTTTTATTACAATAAATGACATAATTTTAGCTTTAATAACATTTGATATAAATCTGTATTAAAGTTATATTAAAATTGTATATTAGGTGAAGTTCTGAAAAATTATACTCCTTAAAGTTGTATCAAAAGTGTATTAAATATAAGCAATCCATGGTCTGGTGATGGTGATTACGAAAAAGAAGCGGTGAAGCTCTGAAAATTTGTATTAAAATTGTATAAATATAAATGATAGTCATAATACAATTCGAATTCAATATTATACATTACTATAAATTCGATAGTTATTATTTCAGAACAAATATAATACATTTCTAACAATGTAAACTAATTTAAATAGTACCGAAATGTTTGAAATTCACATATAATACTTATAATATATTTGTATCAAAAATGTTTTAGTTATATATTAGGTGAAGTTCTGAAAAACTGTATTAAAGTTGTATCAAAATTGTATTAAATATAAACAGTTGGTAGTCTGGTGGTGGTGATTTACCGAAAAAGAAGAGGTGAAACTCTAAATAATCTATATTAAAGTTGTACTAAAATTGTATAAATATAAACGATAGTTTAATACAATTCGAATTTGATATTATACATTACTATAAATTCGATAGTTATTATTTCAGAACAAATATAATACATTTCTAACAATGTAAACTAATTTAAATAGTACCTGAAAGTTTGAGATTCAATATAATACTTATAATATATTCGTATTAAAAATATTTTAGTTATATATTTACCACATGCATTGAAACATGCCTATAATATGTATAATATATTGAATTCAAAATGTATTGTAACTATTGTTTATTTTTTTCTCTTATTAACGGTACTAAAATATGTATGTAGGATAATTGATATTTATATTTATTTATTTTATTAATGATGTCCATATTTTTTAAAGAATTGCTAATCTTCAAAACATTCTTAAACATTAAAATAATTAAAATTTAAAAAGAAATGAGAGAGACAAAAATTGACCGATGAAAAGACAAGAATGAAATAGAGAGAAAATGATGAAAGAAAAAAGAAAGAGAAAGAAAATGACATAAAGATAAGAAAAAGAGAGAAAAAATGACGGAAGAAAAGACAAGAATAATAGAGAGAGAAAATGATGGGTGAAAAGAGAAAGAGAGAAAGAAAATGCATTAATAGAAGGAGAATATAAAGAAAACAATGTTTTACTATTTTTGGTAACGAAACTAATGCTCTTTTCGGTAATAATATATATTATAGCATAATTCATAATTAATATATTAAATTGTATCATTCATGTAAAATATAAAGAAAATACTCCATCTGTTTAAAAAAAAATGATCTAATTTGACTTGAAACGAAGTTTAAAAAAAGAAAGAAGACTTTTTAATCTTGTGATTCTAAATTAAAGTTATGTCAAATGTATCAAAACTCCCTTTAATCTTGTGGTCTTAAACATGTCATGTAGAAAATTGAAGTTAAAGTGTTGCCAAAAAAAGAAAGGGATCATTCTTTTTTAAACAGACTAAAAAGAAAACTAGGCTATTTTTTTTTTAAACGAAGGGAGTAACATATATTGAATTCACGTTAACACATGGTAAACATTATAACGGTTATACAACTTATATGTAACCAGTATAAGCTTATTAGTTGATTATACCGTTTGAATTAGTTGAGTAATTTTTTTGTACTTAAGAAAAAATTAATGATATCATGTTTCTATCCATTATAAGAGATTACTTTTTTGAAGCTTGATTTATTAATAAAATTGGATGATTTTACTAGATAATAAAAATTGAAGAATATGAATAGTACTTCGTATTTTATTTTTTCTATAAAAAACTACATTCTAACAACCAAATACTTTTTGCAAAAATTATAAACAAACACAATCTCCAAAATATTTGATTTCTATGGCCACACACCTACAGTTATTTCAATTTACATTTCATCGCAAAAACATGTTTACAGCTTTGAGCTTTGCCATCCTTGTAAACAAAATTGTATGGAGGAACCAACTAAGATCCTATCTTCATAACATAATCTGTGCTTCTTAGTAAATAAATAAACAAATAAAAAACATAATATATGCTCCTAGTGTTCATTTTCTTTAAATAATAATCATTAGGTTAAATTTTAACCAGTACAAGGTTTAAACATTGTGCATGAGAATAAGTAGCCGAGCCTATCATTCTAAACGCTCCAGAACTGTACATAGAAGAATTAAACTTAAAATTAAGAAGTAGCTAATGGCTAATTGACAAGCTTGATAGGTAAGCAGTATCATAGATGTTGGAATCACACACATTATACCAAACCTGCAGCCTCTAGAAAGTAACACCCTACTCGCCGACGTAGCAAAACCTCATAAATTCTTCATGCCGCACAAGTGGATTTTTCATCAATCATTTTGCTTCAGATTATTCCATAAAATATGCCTGTAAACAGCCCACTTCGCTGGTGAATTTCCACCTTAAACTACCAATCTAAGTCATAATCTTCATCAATAAGAATAAGCTAACACTATATGTGAGCAACCAATCAAAAATAAGAATAAGCTACACTATATCTGAGCAATCAATCAAATATTCTCTTACATTCATTTACCGTTATACAAAAAGACAAATGCTGCATGCAAAGGGCCACTTGTTGAATTCATTGACTATTGGAATTATGCCAACCTCCTAAAAGCATCTAAACACTAAACTAAGCAACGGCCAACATTCTCAAACAACAAATCTACACTAATAATAATAGGGTAATCACTGAATCATAGTTCAATTTTATATGGTTAAAAAACACCCTCTTAATCTCGAAACCTCTCACCCTCTGTGGACACTACGATATGTCAGCTTCGACATAGAAGCTCCCACATTCATAGTGCATGACACAAAACTCTAAGCCACTCGTGAATTTAGCAGGCTAATCTCCCAAGTAGAATAAAGCTAAACTCCAAAAGTAGAGCACAACAAAAACATCCATATAATTCCTCAACTTCAGGCACAATGTCCAAACCAGATGTGTAAGAATGCTAAAGAGGCTACAGAAATGAATATAATCTAGCAGATTACCACTTCAACCAACAGAAACACCATATATGCTAATCAACATGCTTTGTACATCAAACATATCCTTACCACCCAAAATATTGCAAGTAAACCATTCTGCTGAAGAGTCGGCCTTTTATCTCTTCTGCCTCACCAAAAAAGAGACAGGTAGAATTGAAATGATTTATCGTACAAATTTCAACCAGAAGAAAATTACTTCAAAATGTAGCCCCAGACAGCAAGATAAGCTTTTGTAACAATAAGAAATAATCTTGTACATTTGAAACAACTAAATAAACCAATGAAACAGCAGAGAGCAGTGCCTTAACTTTCAGTAAAATAAACAGAGCCTTGTAGAAGAGAGGGAACCAAAAAAGAAAACAAACTAGGGAGACTCCAATAGAGTCTCATTAACTCAGTTTCATACAGTTGCTACTATTTTTTGTTCCAACCACAAAGCCAAGCATCACTTTTTTGTATGACACGGTGTTATTATTTCTTTACAACTAAGCTACATCTGTCAGGTAACCAGTCCCAAGAATGGAGAGATCGAAACATTAGCAACCTAGCTTAGTGAAATAACCTTGAGCAATAGACAAATTAGCTTAACAAACCTAGGCCAGAGGGAGTCAGGAATTCCAATATTAACGGGTAAAGAACCATGAAAATTATGATGCATCCTCGAGGCATGAGAGAACATCACAAAATAAAACTGCAGGCAAGTACTAAAAGAGATACACAACAAAAGACCCCTATAGTAAAAACAAATTTTAAAACTGCTGCGTGGCAGAAGACGATCGTCAAGAGAAGCTTCTCCCAATCCCCAACACAGAAGTTATGCATTTTATATTCAAAGTTCAAAGGATTATGTATTATGAAGAACAAACTTTAATTATCTTCACTAACTGATCCCCTTCGACCAAACCCCCATTTACATGTCATCTGAACTAGGGGATTTCAGTCTTATGAGTATAAATGTGTCTTTTCATAGTCATTTTTTTGGTTGGCCATTAAATAATACAAGCCCCCTCCCTTCAATCAAGAAAAACAGCAATCTAATATCGATAGTCTGTTAACCGAGAGCCACCAATTTTAAATTTTCATAATAATTATTGTACAGTTGTATTGATATACCAATCTAATGGTTGCTATGGTACATAACTCCGCAGCTCATACACCGGTCAATTGTAGTAAACATGGAGACACCATAGAAAAACAAAAAAAGATCCCCTGACTGAACTTCAATGTTAAGACCAGAAAAGCATCTCCAAGCAATGAAAAGAATGTCTCACCAAGTGCTACGCCTCAATCCCAAGCCAGCTGAGTCAGTTATCTGGACCATCAATAGGATTTATTCCACTAGAACCAGTTCCATTCAAGTTTTTTATGTAATTTAGACTTCTAGTTAACTGCAAGTTCTCTACATATTCTAAAAACTAGGATGGCAAATTGTAAAGCGGAAGTTATATTTTAACTCCAGTTGCTAACTGCATAGTACGTTCATGGATCACAGGTTCTGTCTTGGTGTCTCAGCAGTTTTTTTCTTTCCGGATAACTGTGTGCGTCTCTGCTTTATGTATCACTGCAGCCCAAAAGTGGCCATAAGAATCCCTCTTACGCAAAGTGAATATTTAGTTAAGAAAAGTGAAGTGGACATTCCAATGTGGCAATGCCCCTTTTTACATAAGATGCTGCACAGCAAACTGTGCACTGTCAGGGCCAAAACTGATCTTCACATACAGTTTTGCTTTTTTTTCTTTTTTCAAAATAGAGAATGTAGCGTTTTGGTTAGGAAGCAGACAAAAGAACTTCTATACCAATTCTTTATGGAAAAGTATTCTTCTGTTGACCAACAAAAACTAAGGAATAACGAAAAAAAGGTATGATTTGATATGATTTCCATGGTTATTATTTAAGGATCAGGTCTTCACTATCCCATATCCAATGAAGCATCACAATTAGTTACTATTTCATTCCCGAAGCATGAACGAGCACTACAAGACAGAGGTAAGATCAGAGCATACATATTATAGGAACTCTCGCATAAGAACTGAAACTAACGCATAGCAACATTTAATTAGCAGGAAACGTTCCCTGAACTAGGTTGCATAAGCAAGAAAGTGCGGAATATAGCTACAGATCCACTAGGACTAAGTTGACATAATTGTCCTAATACAGGAAAAATAAGTTTTCAAAACCATGGGCAAAACAACTTAACTGCCACAGAAACTTCCCATCCAAACCATCTTCCAACAACAGGGCAGCAACCTGAAATGACAAAGCTAGGATAAAAACCCCCAGAAGAAGAAGAAAGATTGTAAAGCTAATCACCTCCATTGCGGTGCAAATGCTTGACTGAAGGCTTAGTTACAACCATCAAACACAGCCTTTCACTTCCTATCTACTATCCCAAGCTCAAGTCTTTCTACCACGGCTCTCGAACACTGCCTTTCTAGTCCTCCCTTTCTCTTCAACTGAAGCACGATCACTAAAAGTCCTACAAAATGGTAGCAAAGGAATTAGAATTTATGCTGTCGAATTTGTTGGTGTTACAAAATCTATCGAACACTCACTTCTGTTTCTTTCGGTTTTGTTCCTTGATAGACCTGACCATATCCATAGCCATATCCTGGTGCTCTCTTGTCTGTGAATGCATATCTAGGCCCTCAACGGTTTCACAATCAACGTTGCAAATGCGGCACCATCCCATGCTCGTGGGCTTCCTCTTTCTTGGTCTATCAAAGGAGTCCACATCACCCTGAGAAGTTGGGAGTTCACAAAAAATTAATAAGAGGATATTCTAATTTCATGCACATTATGTCGATCACATGATAACAATGCTATAAAGCTCTATTTCCAAGAAATAACATACTAACGAAGGAAAATGAACAAGATAATTACAGGGTTCATAAGGAAAAACTTACTGCATAAAGTCCGTGATTCGGATATCCCGGGACAGGATACCTGCTCCTGAAGCCAGGCTCCCCAAACCGTGGCATACCAGGTTTGTTGCGTCCAATTGATTCACCAAAACCAGGTTTATCTCCAAACCCAGACAACTCCCCCATATAAGCACGGCCAGCAAAGGAGCCAAAGCCAGCAGGTTCATCAAAACGTAAATGACTTGGTAATTTCTTAGGATCCAAAGGCTCATCATGATGCAAATGACTCGGCATGTCTTTTCCAAACAGATCACCACTCTGGACATGTTTGTAAGGACGACCAAAGGTGGTATGCTCACCACCTCTCAAATCCCCAAGACCATCAGTCTCTACTCCATGTGGATGGCCAGGCAAAGCTTGGAACCTACCATTAGAGTATAAACCGCCAGCTAGATTGGAAGGTAAATTGAAATGTCCAGGCCCTTCAATAAATTGACGGGGCTCTCTGCCACCAATATCATCAAAACCTGAGTGACTTACAAATCCACGTGGTGGAATGTTAAATAACTCCCCATCAGGATTTCTGGCAGACAAATAATCCATATGATGCACACCAAATCCAGATCCTCCCCTTTTTCTATCATCGTCATGAGGACCAAGTGGTGCTTCTCTTTCTCCACTATCCTTGAAATGCATCGAACCAGGAGGATGATGTGGAGGCAATAATCTGTTAGGTGGAACCCCGGTACTGGCCTCAAATTTTGATCCAGAATCATATCCTAATCCGCGAGGAGGTTTGTCATGTGGCCGTGATCCTGCAACAACAAAGTTCATTATTTAGTGTAATTAATTAGGACATTGATTTTAACTCTTCTTGATAAATTATTTAGGAAATAATTGAACAAGTCCAACTCACCTTGATCGCGAGGCACTGGTAAAGGACTTAAATGCTCCCCCATAGGCGCCTTCAACCTTTTATCCCTAGCTGATTCCATACTTCTAGGTTGGCCAAATGGAACCTTCTCAAAAGACCCCGAGGAAAATGGGTTTGGTTGATTTCCTTCAAACCGATTCACCCTTTGGTTTTGAAACATTTCAGCCTCGGCTGGATTAACTGAGTGTTGTGTTCCACTAGGAATTTCAGCACCACTTAATGGTGCTCTTCCCACTCCCGTTATCCCCTCTGGGAATTCACCTGGTGGAGGAAAATGACCATGCCCCCTAGCAAAGGTTGTTATAGACCCTGGACCAGGGATACCACCAAGGGGGGCACTACTAGGCTGCTTCAGGAATTGTGGATGATGATCAAGAGAATTCAATGGCTGACCAGCCTGAGGCACATCCCCTGATGGCATCATTGCAGTGGGGGGATATCCAGGGACTTGGGCATGAGAAGCACGGCCTGCAGGTTGCACTGGTGATATTATCATAGGACCAACGGGCCTTTGCTGAGCAGACGGTCCATATTTCGGTGGTGGCATCCCATGCCCATACTGCCGAAAAACCCCTCTGTCAATGGTAGCGTCATGTGAATCTCTACCAGAGTTCAGATTCTTAATCGAACCATCGGCAGCATCAGAAGATTCATGCTTTTCCAAAGTCTGGTCCAGTTCTTTTGGAGCATCATCACAGGCATCTTTGTCTGGCTTAACTGTTGCATCAGCTGATTTGGCAGCAGATTTAGGCTGCAAAAAATTCTCATTTTCCTCTTCCTTAACAGTTCTTTTGTCCATAAGCTCATCTGAATCACCCTTATGAACATCTATATCACTGCTGGCCCTCTGTCTGTACTCATCATCAATTGATTTGGCTGGAAGAGAATTTAGATCCTTTTGAGCATTATCCTGTGAAGGAACTCCCACTTCTGGCCTTCCTGCAGTTTTGTCAGGTAACAGATCACCTTTACTCTCTAGGGCTAACCGTTTCTTCTGATCCATTGACTCATGCTCATTGCTCGTGTAGTTCCCATAACTTGGATTTATTTGCGGTTGGCTTAAAGCAGGCTGGACAGGTCTAACCTGGGCTGTAGTATTATATCCACCATGAGCCTGTGAAATCGACTGGACATGATTTTGCATCCCAGGCCTTCCTATATATGTTTGAGATTGTTGAGGTTGTGGGGGAGGTGGTAAGGTGGCATTTTGCTGTGGCTGAATATACGCATGCAAACTTTGAGGCACCACATTAGGAAGACCTTGAGGGCGAAATTGAGACTGCAATGGCTGCTGGTGAGTAAAATGACCTTGCTGGTGTGATTGGCTCGGAAATGGACCAGGAAATGTATGATGTTGACTGTACTGTTGAGACATTGGCTGTTGATTAGGCTGAACAGGATGTTGCTGAATTGAGTGTCCTGCTTGTTGAGCAGTAGGATAAAGTTGAGATTGCGCAGGAACTTGACCTTGAGAAGGTACCAGCCCCGGTTGCTGATTGCCGATTAGACCCAGAGGTGGGCGCATTAGGGGAGGTTGAGGAACCTGACCATGAGTTTGAACCAGAGGCATAGACCCACTAGTAGGATGTGGATACATTGGAGGTTGCTGTGACATCCCTATAGCCGCTTGCTGCATGGACTGGGTTTGTGGATAGGAATGGAAACCTGAAACTGCATTGGCTGTTGAAGGGAGGGTCTGACCCAGTGCATGAGCAGGCTGGCCGGCCTGAGGAGGGCGCAATTGGCCATGAGATTGTGGATGATGTTGCACATTTATTTGCGGCTGGAGTTGTGAATGAGGTTGTGGTTGCACAGGAGGATGTGGTTGGGCTTGAGAAGATGGAGGGGGATGAACCTGGGGGGGAGGCTGCTGATACTGTGGTACTTGCACATATTGTTGTGAATGAGGCTGCATTGGATAGGTCTGTGAATATGGTGGAGGCTGAGTAGGTGGATGAGCACGAGAAGCTGGATATATTTGTGATGGAATTTGGGCATGAGGTTGCATAGTAGGTGGGAGCTGCTGCACTGGGTTGACTTGAACCTGGTTTTGATGCTGTACTGCCAGAGGTTGAACCTGTGGTTGAGTTGGCCCTTTAGGTAGAGCTTGCATTTGAGTATGAGGTTGAGGTTGAGGTTGAGGTTGAGATTGAGGATTAAGTGATTGCGGCTGGGGTTGGGGCAGGGACTGGGACTGGGATTGGGGCTGTGCTGGGACCGGGGTCTGGGGTTGTGCTGGTGGCTGCATGTAAATCTGAGGTTGTTGCTGATATTGTTGGAGGGGTTGTTGCTGATAAGGATAGTATTGTTGATAAGTTTGCTGTTGATAAGGCTCATATCCAGCATATTGCTGATAATATTGCTGATACTGTTGCTGATACCACTGCTCTGAAGTAGGCACACCAGCTGAAGCAGTAGCAAGAGCTTGAGAGCTGGCATTTGTTTGCTGATTGGGATCTTGTCCAGGAAGCAGAGAAGCAGTTGTGGTTAGAGGGTTTGGTGTCTGTGATGCTGGAGTTCCTGAATGAGCCGTAGTTTGATTCGAGTCGGTACAAGCAGCAGTGGTGGCTGCACCAGAGCTAGGATTATCTTGGGCACCATTAGTTGTCTGTTGTGCAGGATATACACCCTGGATAGAACATATACTAAGAAACCATTCACTGCAAGAAAGATGAGTATTACATATGTATGAAAAGTACTCACAGGACAACTCAGGGCATGCTCATGCACTTGTCGATGCACAATCTGGACTCCACATCTATTGCATACAACTGGGGAATTGCCAAAGGAACAGCCAGAACAATGGGAAGTGCAATCAGAGAAGGAACCTTCCCATGTGCATCCACTTCTGTGATAGAGACAACGCACTTTAACTCTGCCTATGCTTTCAGCAAGTGTCTTGTCCGACTCGATAAGGGCCTGTGAGGAAAAGTAATGCAACACATTCAAAATATCACGAGTAGCAAAAGCACCAGCAGTTATCTAAAGGACAATGTACTACAGGGAGCTCACTTTAGAGTCTGCTTCAGTCACCAAATATCCATCATAAGGACAGGCTCGGCTCCCATTGGCAACATGTGCCAGACAAGGTTTGCAGTAGAGATGAGTGCACTGTGATTGGACGGCTTCATTAGGAAATACGAGTGTGCGACAAACAGGACAGAAATACTCTCCAGGATAGGTATGGATGTCGATTATGCATTCAATATCAAAACCCATATCAACTCAGGAGTAAGAAGTCAGTTTCCACAACACATCAATGCAATTATGCTTCGAGTAGATGACAGCTGCTCTTGATGTGCAAACTGCAAAGCTCATCAAAATAACTACAATTAGAAACACAACAATAAATGAAATACACATTCAGGTAACAAAGACAACAATTAAGGAAAAAGTCAAAACTTAAAAAGCCACAAATGCATCCACTTATGTGCCATGCCCTAACACTTGTATATGCTGAATACACGTTCAGAATGATGTTTAAAACAAGAAAGAAAGTAAAGCAGAACTAGGTCTTGCGAGGATGTGATTATTAAAACAATAAAGGTTTTTGGTTAACATTTCCAGTAATAGAAAAGGGTACGTATACACAAACAAGCAAGCGCGAAGGAAATTCCAGTAATGCAAATTCCAAACTATTCAGTAAACCTTGACCTTGTTAATTCTTTGAACTATACAACTACACCGCACTCATTTATCAATTCAACCAAATTAATTCTCAATCTATCCTACAAGAATTTACACTCCTCAACTCCAGTTTTGAATTGGGAATAATAGCAACAGTGACGTAAACACAAAAGTTAACAAATAAAGATAGAATTCGCGCACAAATAGCCACCATCATAAGCTAATCAATTTCAAAACTTGAGAAGGATTCTTTTTCCCCCCTCAAACTAACGCAAACTTTGAGCTTGTTAATCCTTTGAACTACACCACACTAATTTTTTCTCAATCTATCCAGTAAGAAATTACAATCCTCAACATCAGTTTTGAATTGGGAAAAAAAATTGTGCACAGTACAGAAACACAAAAGTTAACAAATAAACATTGAATCATTCACTGGAAGTGGGAGGAGGGGCAGAATTCGAGCACATTAAGATTAGTAGAGTTCAGACAGAAGTTATCATAAACCCAAGGGGGGCTCAACCTAAAGCCACAAAAAATAAGGGCCACCAAAGACCCAAAATAAAAAACCCTAAATCCAGTTCACTCTAATACGAAAAGATACCTATACAAAAAAAAAAAAAAAAAATTCGGGCAAGAGGTAAGATTAAACGAAGAACCAAAAAAAAAACCTAAATTCAGTTCACTCTAATACGAAAACATACCTGTACAAAAAAAAAAATCGACCAAGAGGCAAGATTAAACGAAGAACCAAAAAAAAACCCTAAATTCAGTTCACTCTAATACGAAAACATACCTGTACAAAAAAGAAATAAAATCAACCAAGAGGCAAGATTAAAAGAAGAACCTAAAATAAACCCTAAATCAGTTCACTCTAATACAAAAACATAGAAGTAAATTCTAGCAAGAGGCAAAGATTAAACGAAGAACCAAAAGAAGATGAAGGAGATACATACATAAAAGAGAACCAGATCTGATGAAGGCGGTGTAAAATGTTATTACTTGTGAGAAACCAGCACACTTGGAAAACCTAAGTATAATATAAATTTTTTTTATGTATTTATAGGGCTAATCTCATACTATTATGGACATATTTTTAAAATTTTATTATTTATGTAATTATAATTTAATATTGTAAATAATTAAATTGGTTTGTAAGATTGTCTTCAATTCTTTGAAGTATATTTTATTAAAAATTTCAAGCTAAAATGAATCAAATTATTAAATAATTAAACTTAAAAAAATATTTTCTTAACTTTGAATGTCTTCTATTATAATATTGGAAGATTACCTACTTGGTGTTGATGCGATTATTCACGGTTCAAAATGAATGTTCAAACCTTTATCAGAAAATTATAGGGTTTATCAAGGGTTGGCCGATAGTACAAGTGAATTGGCGAACTCTAACTAGTGAGGAGAGTAGCAAACTTGTTACACCTAGTGCGATGGTGTTTATAAAAATATATAAGCAGAAATAGGAGTTCTTCGTTTTGATTCTTTGTGAACATACAAACAGCGGCGCTACGGGTGGATTTAAGGATTTAACCCTAAATCATAACGCCAAGCCTAGAAGAGATTTTGAGTCCAAATTAGACTACTAGCATTACTTTTTTGTTGTTTCAAAGAACATATTTTTAATTCTAATTAATTTAAATTTGCATCAAAATATTTAATGCACATTAGGTCACTAATACAGAAGGTGAGAGCTCCACACATAATGTGACATGATAAATAATTTGTTAGATAATTTGTAATATATAGAAATCTTAAATTGAACAAATACATTTGTTCGTGAAAGAATATGATCATTCTAAAAAGTCATCTTAAGCATAAGAAAAAATTGCAGGTATAAAGATGGATGTTATTGTATTCTGAAGGGAATTACTCGTATTTTCTTCAATTTGTATACGGACAATATTTCTTTATGGAAAGTTGATTTTTTTATGCTTCAAAGTCATTCCTCTTTTATTGTGCTTTTCCTATTTTTCTAACAATCTTAAAGAGATTGGTGTTATGAAGAAGATACGGTATATTCAAACCATAGAATTCATATAATTTGAAGGCACTCAATTAATGATTTTGTCAATCACAAATTGCCATAGAGTAGGAATACATCAATTCTACTACTTCATTAGTTTTCTGATAACAAAATTTTGTGAAGTTAACATTGATTGACTTTTACTCCAATGATAAAACATTAAACTAAAAAGGTAAATGAATTATTTGAATTATTTATCGTCGATGACTATAGTTACTTTTCTCTAGCATTAATTGTCAATTCTTATGCACAAGAAAATTCTAAGTTATTGTCTATTGGAGTAAAGAGTTGCGAGGCATTTAAATTTTTGACATTAATAAGAATTTACATGTAAAAATGGTATTAAAAAAATTGTATCTCTTCATTGAAATATGGTAGTGGTGATCATATAAAAAAAGAAAGAGAATTTGTGACTGTTATGGTTGTCTAATGAAAATTCCATATCTCAATGTCAGTTATTTCATTTTCATTAATTTTCTGACGGGTTGAAAGTTAGAGGGTCATTACATTCCTCTCGTTGAGAATGAGACAGAAAGATGCAAAGAGACAAACTAGACAACAATTTCATTAGAGGAATGGCAATGTTTCACTAAATAAGATGTAATGACAATTTCGTAGCTACTGTTTTTATTGTATTGATCTGACTTCATTCTAAAGTGACATTTTGTAAAAACTATTGTAAGAACTTTATGAAAAACTAATCACTAGCATGTCAGCGACATGACTACAATTTTAAATAATCCAAATAATCACATAAAATAAATCGAGAAGAAAGTACAATTATCATTTTATAAATATGTGAAATTTATTTTTATAAATATGTGAAATTTATTTTTATAAAATATTAGGGTAGATGACTATAAAGATCCTTCTAGTCATTTTATAAATTTGATATGTTTTTTTCTATTTTGACCCTTTTTCATAGTTTTTATATGTGATTATAACTTGTAGAGACTGATAGTACAGATTCGAAAATGATTTGGGTCATTGATTGGGTTCTTGAGTTTTAAGAAAATTAAGTTTGATCGTGATCAATTTTTTATCAAGATGACCTTGAATCATTATTTTGATATTCCCAACATGTCTAAAACGTGTTTTTTAGTCAATTTATATATTCAATTTATTTTCGCAAGATTCCAAAAAGATCATATGAATATACTTGAAGTTTTAATTATTTTAGACAATCAGTTTAATTGATGATTAATGAACCAAGTTCATAACTCATTTAATATCTTTATGCCACATGATTCATATACAAAGATAAATTTAAGTGGGAAGGGTTTAAAATGTTAAAAGATGAATTTAAAATTTCCAAATAAAGAGCAGTTGGGATGCAGGTTACGACATTAACTAATGTTTAAAGAGGAAATTTCCAATTTTATCTTGATGTTAGATATGTGAGATGCTACATTCATACAAGTATTTTACTAATAATGATATGCAACTAAATTAATGTTAAACAAGATTATTTGTTATAGGTGAAATTAATTTTTTATTCTATTAGAATTTGTGTGGATTAATGGAGTAATCACGACACAATGATAATGTGATGAAGATATAATTATTGGGCAATAATGATAAAATAAATGTTTTGATTAATCATTTTTATGTATTAGGTAGTTTTGCAGCTACTGTTTTGTATTAGTGTGATCCATCCCGATTGTTATGATTAGATCAATGGTGAAAGAAATCGGGCCAGATTTTTTTTTGGATAGTGACATAAAAATTTTAGGCTAGGCTAGTCGAGACGGAATCTGGATGAGGTAAGGTATATGGATATTCAGAAATAGATGAGGTGAAATGTCTAGGGTTGAATAAGATTTTCTATTAACCAAGACATTAAGGAACTCATAGAGCTTTATAAAATCAAATTCGAGTGAGTAAATCTTTCGAATTCAAATTTAGCGTGAAGGGGATAGTTCGGGACGTCAAGGGAAAAAGGTATGCTAAGAATGGACTTTTAGAAATTTTCGAGTCTCTAAAGTTCATGCAATCCACTATAAAGGGTAATAGGTCGTTGTAGCGGGAGTGTGTAGGCGCTATAGCAGGCTGAGCCGCTATAGTGGGGAAAGTCAGAATTTTATGTAGAAAAAGTCTCAAAACCTCCTATTTTCTGCATCATCCTCCTTGGGTTTGAGATGAGTGAATTAGGAAAGTTCCTACTCAATTTTCCATCAAATGCATTGGTAAATGTAAGTTCATTACTCTCTTATGTTGTAATGCGATTCTTAAGTTTTAGAATCTAGGATATTACTCTTGGGGGAGGGTTTTGACTTGATATAATGGTGGGAAAAATAATGACTTTGATAAAATGATCATGAATTGGCATGGGTGTAGAATTTGGTTATAATCTGGATATAATTAGGTCAGATTTGATTGATTGTTGTGTGCATTTATTGTCTTAGACCAAGAATATGCCAAGACATTGAACAATGGAAAATCTCGGGTTCTTTAGAGTTTCCAAGAGGCTTGATTCGATGTAGGTGATGGTTGTATATTTTGCAATTCATATATGTACGCATGTCTGTGCTTTATAGTATCACTTGTACAATGCATGTTGGGAAATAATAGGGAAGCATATGAAATGACATCATGTTGATAATATTATGCAATGAACTTATTTACTTCACTTATGGTTTCAAGTGTTTTTGTTCATTGTGATCGTGATTGTGAATGTTGTTGTGATTGTTGGTTGACTCGAATATCATGTATGGTATAATTATCTACACTAGTTGGCTCAGATATTGTGCCGATACACTAACACTCTCTGTGTGGTCCCATAAAAGGATCGGGTATATGCATTTGTGATCATGTGGGACATGTTTCATGCATGAGTTGATTCAGGATATTGTGATTGGCAGTCTTGTGGTCGTGATTATTGTTATATGCAGTGGCGTACACAAGATTTTTCGTAAGCAGTGTCGATATTTATAAATAAATAAATAATAAATAATTGATATAAAAATATTAAATTAATAAAAATTATTTAAAATGTACTAATAAAACATAAATCAAGTAAACTACTACAACTTTCCTCGACGAGTTTTCATATTTTGAAATGTATTCATAATAGCCTCATTGGGGATAGTACTAAATATTTCTTTCTCTATATAAGGCACCAAACAACCACTCAAAAACTCATCATCCATTCGACTTCGTAAATGAGTCTTAATCAACTTCATCGCCGAGAAAGATCTCTCAACTGTAGCAGTAGCCACCGACAAAAGTAAAGCAAATTTATCTAGTCGAAACACAAGAGGATAAGTTCCATGCTTCTTCGTCTCTACGAGTATCTTGGAAAGATTAGAAAGTTCCTTAAGACCGAAGAACCTTTTATCATGATCTCTAACATCAACAATGTAATTTTCAAGCTGAAAGAGAAGTCAATTATAGAGTATTTATCAAAATCATCAGGGTATAACTCAACTAATTTCAATATCTTTTCCATATCAAAGTTAGAAAAAGAATCAACTCGGTTCAAGCAAGCAATTCCTAGAAGCAAATCAGTTGTCACCTCATCAAAGAGATTATTGAGTTCTTGATGTTGCCAATCAATAATTTTTAAAATACTTCAACTAGATAGTGATGTAGAATAGTAAACTCAGCAATTCCACGACGTGATTTTCCACGGATAACATAAAACTCATCAAATTTAGGTATCAAAATATCATATTTGATACAAAACTTAGATACCTCATTCATAAGTGAATTCCAACCTTCATCTCGTAGTTGTTGCAATCGATACTTTGCCACTCCATCGAGTAACATGGCATTTGCAATGTCTTGCTCTTTCTTTTGAAAAGCAGCATTTAGATCATTTGTAATTGCTAAAACAATACGTATGAAATGCAACATGAAGACAACATCAAATGTTAAACATGCTATAAGATATCTCTTTCCCTACATTTCTCTTCAAAACGAGCATTAACAGCAATGGCATCAAGTACATCAATTATAGGACCAAACATGAGGATAAAATTGTTAAAAGATTTGTAATGAGATCTCCATCGAATATCACATGCTCTAGCAAGACCTAATTCTTGATTCAAGCCCTTACCAGTTTCAAGTTCACCTTTACGTAATGTCTTTTCAATTTCTTTTGCTTGAGCTTCGCGAAGTTCATCTCTCCGCTTGAAAGAAGCTTCCACCATATTTAGTATATCAGAAACCAATAATAAAAGTTCTTGCACTTCATCACATCTTCTAGAAACCGCAACAAGAGTTAATTGAAGTTGATGAGCAAAACAATGAATAGAATGAGCACCTTTACTTTCTTGTTGCACCAATTTTTTTAGCCCATTTATATCACCTTTCATATTACTTGCTCCATCATAACATTGTCCACGTATATAAGATTGACTTAAAGAATGTTGAGCAAGTAAACCATTAATTCCATTCTTTAAAGACAAAGCAGTAGTATCACAAACATGAACAATACCAAGAAATCGTTCCATCACACTTCCCCTTCTATCAACATATCGTAAGATAATAGCCATTTTCTCCTAACATGACACATCACGAGATTCATCAACTAAGATGGAAAAGTGATAATCATTTAAATCCTCAATTATACACTTAATTGTTTCAATCTTACATGCATTGATAATATCTTTTTGAATATGTGGAGAAGTCAGTTGATTATTCTTTGGAGCTTTTTAAAATGCATCGTCAATATTATCACATAGCTTTGCATACCAAGTAAGGAGGTCAATAAAATTACCTCTATTAGAAGAGGATACATCTTCACGATGGCCCCGAAATGACAATCCTTGCTTCAAAAGATATCTTATCACATTAATTACAGCTTTCAAATGAGTACGATATTCTAACTTTTGTTGATAAGATTGTTTAGCAAATGCACTTTGAATGGATTTTTTTTGTCTCAATAAATCTTCACAATTTCGTCTTGATTAATTATGAACACTGTTTGGCTTACCAATATGCACATCAAGGTTGCGCTTCTTATTCCAACTTGTAAACCCTATGGTTGAAAATACATTGCCTCCTCCTTGATTAATGCTTTCATCTTGAAACAAATAGCAATAGAGACAAAATGCTGCATCTTTTGTTACACTATACTCCAACCAATCATACTCACAAAACCATTCATCATTAAAATGACGTAAGTCACCATAAAAATCTAATTGAGGAAATTGATGATTTTTTGGTTGAAAAGGACCATTTTGAAGATACATTCTTCTTATTGCATCATTCGGATGATACTTTCGGATTGGTAACCTTTTTCTAGGATCAAATTCTAAGGAAGTTAAATTAACTCTTTCACTTTGATGACCTTGTTCCAACTCATTACCGTTTTCTTCTTCTAAGTTAAAAGAATTTTGAGGTGTTGAATTTGATTTTGAAAGATTGGAAGATACTTTAGAATAATATCTCTCCATTGAATTGGTCTGAATTACAAATTTAAATAAATTAGATAACTCTAAACAATTTCAAGAAATTAAATCTATAAAAGTTGATATTTCAAGAAATTTCAATTAAAACTAAAAAGATGGGAGATAAAAAAAAAGAGAACTTACAATTAAAGAAAAAACGATAGTAGCATCAAGCTAATTACGCAGACCACAACAACACTTGAACTTGAAGGTTTTTTTCAACTTAAGTTTTACTTTATAACTTATTATTGTATCCATTTCTGATTTGAATAAGTAATAAAATTTCTATAGAAGGTTATATATTGTATTCTAGTTCAACAGGTTTGTTTTAGCCTAATTTAACTAGGAATAGGGAGGTTGGAAGTTCAAATCCTTCTTATAAACGTTTCTATTTTTCTCTGAAAACGCTCCAAAATAAAATCAAACACACGCCCTTCCTGGAATTCGATCTCGGGTACTTGAGAGGCATGACTCTTCGTTCGTGGCGCTGACCAATGAGCCAAAGCGCTTCCTTGTTTAAGGAGTGTCATTATTAATATTTATATGTTTGTTTTTATTTTTTCAGATTTACATAAATATATAAATACTAAAAAATTCCAACGATGTAGTGTCGGTCGACCCCCCTTGATATAAGGTGGGTCCGTCCCTGGTTATATGTGTTGACATGTGTTTATTGTTGTGGTTATCTGTTTACATTATGATTTGGAAGTGACTATGTGATCCTATCAGTATATTTTGGTTATGTAGTGATATTGCACTTACTCTTTTTTTATTGAGTATATGGCATCGTCCAACGACTGATATGGGACCTTAGTTAAATGACGCTGGACTTCGAATCTAAGGTGAGCTACTCTTCCAGGTTTCTATAGGTTCCTCTACATCTTCTTGTCCATCTTTTCAGGCAAAGATATTGGACTATTAGTTCATGTTTTCTAAGTTCTTGGGATTGCATCCCCATTGTTGACTAAATAGAGTTTGGTACTACGACTTTCTATTTCTAGGGGTTATTTTTCCATTTTTGTTTTGACTACTTATTGAGTTTATGGAAACTCAATCCTTTCGTTGTTCTTGAACTATTTTCCTACTATATTACCTTATGACTTGACTTTAGAAAATAGTTTTGAGTTAAGCTTTAGGTTGGTAGTTGGTTCTCCCACATGAGGGTTAGTGTGGGTGCCACTCACGATGGTTTAGGCCTGTTGCGCCCCATTTTTTCACAAAACAGATTATGCAATGACGTGATAACTCTTTTAGGATTTTCAAAGAGAAGAGTCATCACCTAACGATTTAAAGACGCGTTAGAGAACCATTCTAAACTAATTAACACTAAATTAAATTAAAACTTCAACGAAATCAGTGATCGGGTAAGGATTTCAAATTACCTCGAAGGGAAGGTGTTAGGCACCTTTCGAGGTCCATAAATGTGTGTCACAGCCGGATCTCATATAAAATTATGTGGGTGGTTAAAATATGACAAATAAGATTAGTTTATTTTAATTAATTAAAGACAAACTAAGTCTAAGAGGCTATGAAGCAAATTTACTACAAAACAAGTAGATACAAACAAATTTAAAAAAGGACAGAAAAGTAAGAATAGATAAGCAAGAAGATAGAATTTCACAAATGATATACAAAAGAATAAATTTTAAGTAACTATACTACCCCAAATAATAAATACAACAATATATAAAGGAAAATGAAAAGGGACAAATTAAACTTAAACTAAATTATCCTTCTCGGATCAGTGTCCGACTTATTAATCGGAAGATAAATCATAGTTTATCGTTTTCTGCTCGGATCAACTTACATCATTTTTGAAAGGCCTATCTACCCCTACCTCACCTAAGTTCATTTATTATTAATAGCCTAAAAGCGAACTAAAAGAAATAAACTCTAACGTCCTAAAAGGTGCCTAACGGCCCAACTGCAATGACTGAAATAATAAAAATAATATTAAACAATGGTCCTATCTATGAAATATCCCTATTCCCAGTGAACTTTTCATGTCTCGAAACCAAGTTTGAATCTCTGCTAAACCAAAGAAACACAACCATTTGCCAAGAACACAAGATATACAACGGTCATTTGTGTATGCAATTATAAACATATAGATAAGGCGATATTAATTACAAGCTTGACAAGTAGTGGATAACACACGAAGAGAGAGGCAAGGACTGACCTGGACGCTTTCCACAGAATGTTTAAGGCATTCGAGCTTTTCAAATACTTAAACAATACAAAATTATAAGGTACACATAACTACCACATAGATTATTAAATGTGTCGTTTAAGAGAACTAACCAGTTAAGTGCCGATTAATAATGAGTAATCCAGAAAGTAAGTAACAATAGCAAATAAAGACTCAAGTTCGTGAAATCAACACCTAATTCTTGACACGTCAAGTTCACAAGAACCTCAAGGATTCCAAAATGTGCTTGTGTCAAGGTGGATGTTTTATATCGAAGTAGGCCAGTAACTTAGAGAGACAAAATTCAAAAATAGACCAAAAGTGCTATGTAGAAAAAAAGTATCCGAACAAGAAGATGTAAGGTTTGATCTTTCTGATGTAAAAGAAAAGCGTAGGCAGTTCTCTTTGTTTCAGTGGTAAAATAAATGTGTAAAAGAATGAGACGGACTTATTCCTATATAGGAGAAATGTACTAGAGTCAATCATAGAAGTAATGGAGGAACAATATCAATCAACGAAAGATTTATCCTTAATTAGACGAGGAGAAACAATTAAGCAAAAATCAGACCAAATTTACCATAAACAGAATACGTAAAGTAATCAAATTAATAAAGATAAGACCAAATCAATGCTACCAAAGTTAGAACAAGTAAAAATGGCAATTCAGCTTTCAAACAAAACATGTCAAATTTGCTATAAATAACCAAATTCTATGAAGATAAAGAATGAAGCAATGTATAAATAATGAAGTACAAAGGTTGTAAAAGATAAAATAAGGAAAATCTTCAGCTAAACTACTAGAGGTTACCATAAACAATGAGATGTTAATGTAATGACCCTCCAAATCATTTTCTTCATTTTCAGATCTTTTTAGTGGTTAGAGCTTTTCTGTAGAAATGACTTGCTGGGATTAATAGCTCGATCACTTGGTCATTGTTTCGAGTTTTATACAAGTTTTTCTATTTTGGAGCCTTTGAAATTTAAATGGTTGACTTCGGTAAAAAGTTTAGGAAGATGACCTTCAAATGCAATTATGACGGTTTCACTAGCTTCGGAAGAACCATTTTAGGCTAAGGGCATGGTTGGTTCGTGCTTTGAGACTTCTAGTGTGAGTTTGTGCCATTAGACGTTTTAACTTTGAAACTTAAGCCAAGGTTTGGCTTTGGTCAACATTCTTGATAAACGTGCTCAGATGTGAATTCTGTCAATGCGGTTAGCTCCAAAATATTGAGTTTGGTCTAGATGACATTTTGGGCGGTTCCTGAGGCTTCCTGACTCATATTGAGCCTTCTTGTGGATTTTAGCTTAAAACAGAACTTGGGTGTGGGACCCACTTTTCATCAAAATAACCTCATATGGAAGTTTTGATGATTCCGTTGAGTCCGAAATATTTGTTGGGGTAGCATATTTCGTTTGCCCGCATGGGTATCCAACGAATTTTGGGCACCCTGTTGGAGAATTTGGAGTTTGAGCAAACTAGTTGAAGTGCTGATATCTGGTGCAGGCTTTTAGCGACCAGAATTTAGTCCTTTAACGGTCGTATTCAACTTTTAATGACCATTTTTGGCTATTTATATCCCAAAATTTTAGCTTCAGCCCTCAATTTCAAAGTGCAATACTCGAGCTTGGAAGCTCCGATTAAGGTGATTTACAAAAAAATTTCTTTTTCTTTGAACCCACCTAATAAAAAATCCTCATTTTCTCAAAGGAGAATCGAAAAAATAATATTTTCAGACAATATCTTAATTGAATTATATGTAATGATCAATAAATTAAGTTGAATTCTATATCTACACATACTAAAAACATAGAAAAATCCGAATAGAGCACTAAGTTCAATTATTATTTTTGTGTTTGTAGTAAAAAGTAGTTAGCTTATCAGAATCAAAGTAAATAAGATAATAATGTCAAGATCGAATTGTAGAAAGAATCAAAACTAAAGTTGAGGATAACTCTTTTTTGACCTATATTCTTGATTACGAATCAAGAAACCTTTATCACCAAGAGTGAGTTCTTCCTATCGTGAAATTAATAATATAAAACGAATTTGGTCTTTTCTTAGGTATATAGTTTGAAATTTAAATATAGATAATAGAGTTTTGTATCTTTCTCTATCTCCCGAAAAACCATTTTAGCTAGCCTATCGCCACACCGACTATCAAATACGAGATTGGGCCCCTTCTCAAATATTTGATGGAATGACCCACCCCACCCAAGAGCACTTATGTCATAAGGGAACTCATGGTTGGAAACAATCCTTATGGTTTGTTTTGATATCCGGTAGGAATTAAAAAAATGCTTCATGAATATACGTCTCCCCTTACCTTTCATTCGTTCTATGATTCTCCTTTCTACCCTTGTTTTTACTACTTGTCTCATTTGATTGGCTTTGATCCCTACCTTATTATGAAGAGGGTCAAAGGTTCTTTTTTACTCCATGCCTGACATAACAAATGTCGTTTCTGGTCTATCTCTTTCGATGCTAGGCGAGGTTTGTGATTATTTTTTGATCTTTTCTACTAGGTAATGTAGGATCCTTATGCATGAAGATAATCAATTCGGTCGTTGTGGTCGGACTCTATTATGGATTTCTAACCACATTCTCCATAGGGCCCTCTTATCTCTTCCTTCTCCGAGCTCTGGTTATGGAAGTAGGAACCGAGAAGAAGGTATCAACAACAACTGGTTTTATTACGGGGTAGCTCGTGATGTTCATATCAATCTATTATGCTCCTCTGCATCTAGCATTGGGTAGACCTCATACAATAACCGTCCTAGCTCTACCATATGTTTTGTTTCATTTCTTCTAGAACAATCACAAAGACTTTTTTTTAATTATAGATCTACTACCAGAAATTCAATGCGTAATCTCAGCATTCAATGTGTATTCTTGAATAATCTCATTTTTCAATTATTCAACCATTTCATTTTACCAAGTTCAATGTTAGCCAGATTAGTCAACATTTATCTCTTTCGATGCAACAACAAGATCTTTTTTGTAACAAGTGGTTTTCTTGGTTGGTTAATTGGTCACATTTTATTCATGAAATGGCTTGGATTGGCATTAGTCTGGATGCGGCAAAATCATTCTATTAGATCTAAGAAGTATATTCGATCTAATAAGTACCTTGTGTTAAAATTGAGAAATTCTATGGCTCGGATTTTAGTATTCTCTTATTTATTACCTGTGTCTACTATTTAGGCAGAATACTGAAAGATGCCTCAAAAATAGAAGAAAGGGTGGAAAGTGAGGAAGAATGAAGCGGTGTAGAGGAATTGGTCAATCATCAGGCTCATTACCTGAAGATTGCAGGTTCGAATCATGTCCTCGCCTAATCAGTGGTACATTGTTCACCAGGAAGTCGTGGACGTCTGGAATCTTTGTGGTTACACGTTAAAGTATTTGAGAAGTGTCGGGGGCTATCCAAATTCCTTCTCGAAGGGGCTGTCAGCTCTCTTTTGTGTTCTTTAATTGGTGATTTTTATGCATGTGGTGGTTTAGGCTGTTCTGGGCATGGAATTGAGCCCCTTTTATGGGCACAAGCTCGATTAGTCATTTGAGACTGTCATGACCCAGGGTACCCCCTAGATGTAACATGGCATATAGGACCCCGAGATACCCCATACAAGCCACTTAACATTCATAACATAAGAAATAGAACAAAAGAAGTAAAGACAACATTTCAAGTCCAAAGTTTTATAAAAGTAAAACGGAAGTCTAAAACACTTGTCTCATTAGCCATCTAGTACAATAGAATGAAATTGGGCCTAGCCCATACATCATGTCCAAAACTGGAAATAATAAAGAAAACTAAAACAATAAAACTCCATCCTCAAAGCATGAGTACTCACCAAAGCTCGGGAACCCCATAATGAACCACTAGCCACGAAATTGAGAAACCTGACTGTCGGACCCTACATTTAGTGAAATGTAGGCAAGAGTATGTGTTAGTACAAAACAATGTACCAAGTATCATAGCTATGCATAAAACATTTAAATCATGCTAAAAGAGGACATATCATGACATGCAATTGATCAAGGTAAAACATGATATAAAAAGGTTAAAAACCATAAGTCATAAAACATGGTCAACGCAAGCTAAGATCATTAAAATCTTTGAACACATATGAGATACATCTTGAAGTAACCTTAGTTCATTATTATTGTGGGAAGTAGCTTTAACCGACATAGAGACCATGTGACCTATAACATGATCCCCGATGTCTTCCACGCCGAAAAGGATTGTCCTACTTGCCAAGGTAAGGACCATGAACTTCTAACTTATGATGATCCACTTGCTAATGTGTATCTAGACAATCATCCTATGGGGGCACATAGGTAAGGGATAAGGAGATTGCTTCTAGAAACCCAACCTCTACTAATGGGAGAGCTTTCATCTCAATATCTTCTTGGTGCTAAGCATAAATCCCACGGAATAGTCATTTCTTACTTGTACTTATTATCCATAGAAGGGCACGTCATCTTGCCAATCCAAGCTAAGTCATTATCCATGTAAAGGTATCATTCAATAACCAATCCAAGCTAGGTTTCATTAGGATAATTCTTAACCTTCGATTTAATTAGGTGAGAAGACCTTTCAATCTTAGAATCCTTATTATATGAGAAAACCTTTCACATTCATACTTTTATGTGTTTAAGAGAAATCCTTTCAACAACACAACAACAATATCATCATTGATACTTCACTCTCAAAGCATCCTTAAACATTTTCATAGATTTCATAAGAACATGCATAATTCCATAATTCACCTTTCAAGGTTTGAAACCCACTTTCAATCATCAACATTTAGAAAACATGGGTTAGATATGGATTTTATCATAAATTCATGTAAGTATATCAATACATGCCTAATTTCATAAAACTCTTCTTTCATAATCAAAATTCCACATCACATGATCATAACTTGACAACATGGAGATTACATGGGTTCATAGGGGAATCATCATAAAATCATAGTAATTCATCAATTCATGCATAAGAGATCATAATTCAATCATTTAAAACAATAATCAAGAGAACCCATGACAATTGACGAAAATCCTAACTCAATTGGGGATTTCTAACTTAGAAAATAGGAGAATTTGGAACTCTATGAATGGAAGGAATCCATGGATGAAAACTATCATACCTCAAAGCCAATTGCTTATCTTCAATGGATGAATGGAGACTTGACTTGAAACCCTAGGTTGAATCATTCTTCTTTAAGCTTTCTAGAGAGAGAAATATTTGAGAGTTCTTCTTTTTGGTGAATTCAAAGAGAATGAAGTGAATGAACTAATTTGGGGGTTGGAATCACTTATATAGGGGTCTTAGTGAAGGGTAAAACGACGTAGTATAGGGATAAAATAATTAGGAAAGGACCCCACTGCCCCTAAAATAACTGCTGACCTATGGACCACTGCCGACGGACCATGGACTGACCGACGGTCCGTCCTGCACGACTGTCGATTGCGGTCAGAAGCTGAGATATGGGGGTCTGGTCCACGGGCCCTCAACCACGGACAGTGGTCTGACCGACGGTCTTTTGGTCAGTCCGTGGTTCTGGACCTCTGAATCAAGGCTGGGAGTGACCAACCACGGACCACACCTACGGTCCGTGGTCCCATCCACGGGCCGTGGTTAGCCGCCGTCAGTTGGCACCTGCAACTTCTAAAAATTACTATCTTACCCTCTTTCGGATCCGGGGTGTTACAATATCTCCCCCTTGGGATCATTCATCCTCGAATGAGATTCAAGCTAGTACGAAAAGAGTAGGAGAGGAACTAACAACCCAACCATCAATGCAACTTCATCTACATGTAAATAATCAAAGAGGAATTATCAACTCCAAGCTAAGACTTAATCAAAACATAATAAAAGGGGTGGAACTAAATCTAACAGCCCATCATGCATGCAATACACATATCCAAGGAGGAAACATCAACTCCGAACTAACATCCGAGGAGGAAACATCAACCCCAAGCTAAAACATGCTCATATCATCATATCATGTAGTCTATATGCAATTCATACTCAATGCACATAATCATGTAAATATTAATCAAATAAACTCATTTTCCAAAAAAATACGCTTTTCATGAATCATACATAGTAAGGAAATCATGGAAACATTCAAGACACATGAATCCAAAAACAAAGAGTGAGCAATGAGGAACTCATTACCTCAAGCTAGAGTAGGAGTAGAAGGAAAGAGATGAGGATATCAGGACAACATATCGGCCTCGGCCTCCCAAGTAGCACCCTCAACTAACTGATTCCTCCACAACACTTTCACAGAAGCAACTTCTTTAATTCTCAACTTCTTGACTTGCCGGTCTAAAATCTCAACCGGAACTTCTTCATAAGAAAGATTCTTCTTAACTCCCAAACCTTCTAAGGGAACTATGGATGTTGGATCACCAACACATTTCTTCAACATAGAGACATAGAAAACTGGATGCATCGATGTCAACTCATTAGGCAAATCTAGTTCATAAGCAACCTTACCAACACATCTCAAAATCTGTATATGGGCCTACATAACGAGGACTGAGCTTCCCTTTTTTACCAAATCTCATCACACCCTTCATGGGCGCAAGTTTCAAGTAAACCCAATCATGAACATCAAACTCAAGATCTCTTCTTCTTACATCGACATATGACTTTCGCCGATTTTGAGCCATTTTCAACCTTTCTCTAATAAGTCGAACATTCTCTATAGCCTCATGTACCAACTCGGGACCTATTAGGGCAATTTCACCCACCTCAAACCATCCTATAGGAGATCTGCACCTCCTACCATATAGTGCCGCAAATTGAGCTATATCAATACTCGAGTGATAGCTATTGTTATAAGCAAACTCAATCAATGGCAAATGACCATCCCAATTGCCCTTAAAATCGATCACACAAGCTCTTAAGATGTCTTCCAAAGTTTTGGATAGTACGCTCCGCTTGCCCATCAGTTTGGGGATGAAAGGCCGTACTAAGCTTAACACGAGTACCAAGACCCTTTTGGAAAGACTTCCAAAACTGAGAAGTGAATTGGCTACCACGATCAGAAATGATGGACAAAGGTACTCCATGCAACTTTAACATTTCCCTCAAGTACAACTTAGCATAATCCTCTATCAAATAGGAAATCTTGACGGGAATAAAATGAGCCGATTTCATCATCCGATCTACTATAACCCAAATCAAGTCATGTTGTCGCCGGGTGCGAGGTAAACCAACAATGAAGTCCAAATTTACATCTTCCCACTTCCAAGTAGGAATGCCAATGTCTTGGGATAAACCTCTCGGTTTCTGATGCTCAACTTTCACTTGTTGAAAATTAGGACACTTAGTCACAAATTCTGCAATATCCTTCTTAATCCCATTCCACCAATAGACTTCCCGTAAATCACGATACGTCTTGGTGGCTCCCAGGTGAATGGAATACCAAGAACTATGGGCTTCTGACAAGATCTGTTCCCTCAATTCATCAACATTAGGAACACACAAACGACCTTGATATGTAATTACACCATCTCCCCCTTGGGAGAAATCCTCAATGGATTTCTTAAGCACCGCTTCTTTTAAGTCGACCAAAATTGGATCAAGACCTTGCTTGGCTTTCACATCTGCCACGAAAGACGATTCTGAACCATTGTGGACCATAACACCACCTTTGGTAGAGTCCACTAACCGAACACCCAATCGGGCCAATCTATGAACATCTCGAACCAACTCTTTCTTTTCTTCTTCAAGATGAGCAACACTTCCCATGGATAACCGACTAAGAGCATCCTCCACCACATTTGCTTTTTCGGGGTGATAGAGAACACTCATGTCATAATCTTTCAATAGCTCAAGCCACCTTCTTTGGTGAAGATTTAGATCCTTTTGATTAAACACATATTGCAAATTTGTGGTCGGCAAACACATCTACATGAACTCCATATAAATAATGCCTCCAAATCTTTAAGGCAAAAACAACTTCCGCTAGTTCAAGGTCGTGGGTAGGATAATTCTTCTCATGAATCTTAAGTTGCCTTGAGGCATAAGCAATCACTTTTTCATTTTGCATAAGCACACACCCTAACCCAATTCTAGAGGCATCACAATAAACCATAAAACCATCTGTCCCTTCCGGTAAAGTCAACACCGGAGCGGAAGTAAGTCTATCCTTCAATTCTTGGAAACTCTTCTCATATGTTTCGGACCATATAAACTTAGCCTTCTTTTGAGTCAAAGCCGTCAAAGGAGAGGCAATTGAAGAGAATCCCTAAACAAACCTTTTGTAGTAACCAGCTACACCCAAGAAGCTTTTAATATCCGAAAGGGTTAGAGGTTTAGGCCAACTCTTGACCGCATCCATCTTCTTAGGATCTACCTCAATGACCTTCTTTGAAACTGTGGCCAAGAAAAGCTACGGACCTTAGCCAAAACTCACACTTGCTAACCTTCGCAAAGAGTTGTTGGTCCTTGAGAATTTGCAACACAATCCTCAAATGATTTATATGCTCATTCTCACTTCTTAAATAGATCAATATATCATCAATGAATACAATCACAAACATGTCAAGGTATTGTCTAAACACTCTATTCATCAAATCCTTAAACGCCACCGGAGCATTAGTCAACCCAAATGACATTACCAAAAACTCATAATGACCATACCGAGTTCGAAAAGCCATCTTCAGAATATTATCTTCTTTCACCCTCAATTGGTGATAACCCGACCTAAGGTCAATCTTGGAAAAGTAACTTGCTCATTGAAGTTGGTCAAATAAATTATCTATCCTTGGAAGAGGATACTTATTCTTAATAGTCACCTTGTTCAAATGACGATAGTCAATACACATACGAAGAGAACCATCTTTCTTTTTAACAAACAAAACTGGAGCACCCCATGGAGAGATACTCAGTCGGATGAAACCCTTATCTAACAAATCTTTCAATTGTTCTTTCAACTCCTTAAGTTTTGCCGGAGCCATACGGTAAGGAGGAATAGAGATAGGTTGCGTATCATGGAGAAGGTCAATACCGAAGTCTATTTCCCTTTCGGGAGGAATATCGAGTAAATCATCCGGGAACACTTCCAGAAACTCATTAACAACGGGGACCGACTCAAGAGTAGGGGTTTTATAATCTACATCCCTCACCCTAACTAGATGGTATATGCAACCCTTAGAAATCATCTTTCTAGCTTTAAGACAAGAGACAAAATGACCCTTAGGCATATAATTCCCCCCCTTCCACTCTAGGAAAGGTTCATTCAGAAACTGAAACTTGACTACACGAGTTCTACAATCAATAGAAGCATAACATGAGTGCAACCAATCCATCCCAAGTATAACATAAAAAATCTAGCATATCAAGCTCTACCAAGTCAACAAGAGTAACTCTATGGGATAAGGAAACGGGAAACTTTCTATAGACCCTCTTAGCCACAATAGAATCACCAACATGAGTAGAGACAGAAAAAGGATCTAACAATACATCCGGGAAAACATCAAACCTCATAGCCACATATGGCGTCATAAAAGATAAGGTAGCACCGGGATCAAGTAAAGTATAAACATCAAGTTGGAAAACTTTCGACTTACCGGTAACCACATTGGTAGAACCCTCTTGTTCACCACGAGTCTGAAGTGCATAGAATCAGTTTTGCTTGGGAGCATTGGAACCCGATTCACTAGGAGGAGCTTTCTTGCCCTCTCTTCCTTAGCCGTAAGCATTGGGCAATCCCTAATCTTATGACCACTTTTACCACAACTGAAGCAACCATCCGTGCTGGCTAGGCACTTACTCTCGTGCTTTTTTCCACACCTAGCACAAGTAGACATAGGCAATAAATATCCACTACCATTCCCTCCGTGAGGCTTAGGGTTAGACACCCTATCTTTGTGGAATTTCGTAGAAACCTTGACTGGAAAACTTTTGTCGAAACCTAGGATGACCATGTCCATCGGACCTTGCATGAGAGAAATTACCATCACCAGTCTTAGCCCTATTTGTTTCCCTAGACTTTTCCTTAAGTTTTTCCTCTTCAATATGTTGAGCATGAACCATGAGACGAGAGATTTCCATGTCATTAATGAGCATGGTGGTACGACACTCTTTAACCACCTTTTTGGACACACTCGAAATGAACTTACTCATCCATGCCCTAGGATCGACAACCATTATTGGAGCATATTTAGACAATTGTGTGAACTTCAAAGAATATTTCCTCACACTCATACTTCCATGACGAAGGTTGATAAACTCAAGCACTTTTGCTTCCCTCATCTCAAGGGGAAAGAACCTATCAAGGAAAACAACCTCAAACTTCTCCCAATCAAGAGGACCCGCATCTTCCGGTCTCCCTTCTTTCCATTGGTTGAACCAAGTTGGAGCAACACCTTTAAGTTGATAAGTGGCCAACTCTGCCTTTTCCATCGGCGTCACTTCTATGATCATCAAAACCTTGTAGACCTCATCAATGAACTCTTGAGGATCTTCCTCAACCTTAGAACCATGAAACTCCAGAGGATTTATCCTAGTGAAGTCCCTTACTCTAGATGCCGCTGTACCCACACTTGGGTTCACGAGAACGGCAACCTCCCTATTGGCTTGGGTCGTCACGGCTTGAGACAAAGCTTGAAAAGCAGCCCTAAACTCTGCATTAGTCACTTGCTCGGCCAAAGGATCAACCGGAACTTGAGGAGCTTGGGGATGAGATTCTTGTTCTGCATCCTCCGTTACATTCCTTCTAGCATAAGCTCTTCGAGTAGCCATGTCCTGTAGAGCATCAAATAAGGATTAGGAGAGAGACCTTACATAGTTAAACTCTATCGCATGACTTTAGAGTAATGAAAGAAGTGGAGTTTCCTAATCATCTTGTATCCTCTCATTCATAAATGTGGTGCGCTTCACACTCATGAACAAGACTCTACTCGACGTGGCTTATGAGAAACCCTAGGACCATTCTAAACCTTATGCTCTGATACCAAGTTTATCACGATTCAGGGGTACCCCTAGATATAACATGGCATATAGGACCCCGAGAGACCCCATACAATCCAGTTAGCATTCATAACATAAGAAATAAAACAAAAGAAGTAAAGACAACATTTCAAGTTCAAAGTTTTATAAAAGTAAAGCGAAAGTCTAAAACACTTGTCTCATTAGCCATCTAGTATAATAGAATGAAATTGGGCCTAGACCATATATCATGTCCAAAAATGGAAATAAGAAAGAAAACTAAAACAATAAAACTCCGTCCTCGAAGCATGAGGACTCACCAAAGCTCGGGAACTCCGTAATCAACCACTAGCCACGAAACGGAGAAACCTGACTGTCGGACCCTATATTTAGGGAAATTTAGGAAAGTGTATGCGTTGCTACAAAATAATGTATAAAGTATCATAGCTATGCATAAAACATTTAAATCATGCTAAAAGAGGACATGTCATGACATGCAATTGACCAAGCTAAAACATGATATAAAAGGATTAGAAAACATAAGTCATAAAACATGGTCAATGCAAGCTAACATCATTTAAATCTTTGAACACATATGAGATACTTCTTGAAGTAACCTTAGTTCATTATTATTGTGGGAAATAGCCTTAACCGACATAGAGACCATGTGAGCTATAACATGATCCCCCGGTGTCTCCCACACCGGAAAGGATTGTCCTACTTGCCAAGGTAAGGACCATGAACTTCTAGCTTAAGTGTATCCACTAGCTAATGTCTATCTAGACAATCATCCTATGGGGGCACATAGGTAAGGGATAAGGAGATTGCTTCTAGAAACCCAAACTCTACTAACGGGAGAGCTTCCATCTCAATATCCTCTCGGTGCTAAGCAGAAATACCACGGAATAGTCATTTCTTACTTGTACTTATTATCCATGGAAGGGTACGTCATCTTTCCAATCCAAGCTAAGTCATTATCTATGGAAAGGTATCATTCAATAACCAATCCAAGCTAGGTTTCATTAGGATTGCTCTTAACCTTTGATTCAATTAGGTGAGAAGACTTTTCAACCTTAGAATCCTTATTATGTGAGAAAATCTTTCACAATCATACTTTTATGTGTTTATGAGAAATTCTTTCAATAACACAACAACAACATCATCATTGATACTTCACTCTCAAAGCATCCTTAAACATTTTCATAGATTTCATAAGAACATGCATAATTTCATAATTCACCTTTCAAGGTTCAAAACCCACTTTCAATCATCAATATTTAGAAAACATGGGTTAGCTATGGATTTCATCATGAATTCATATAATTCTATCAGTACATGCTTAATTTTATAAAACTCTCCTTTCATAATAAAAATCCCACATCATATGATCATAACTTAAAAACATGGGGATTACATGGGTTCATAGGGGAATCACCATAAAATCATAGTTATTCATCAATTCATGCATAAGAGATCATAATTCAATCATTTAAAACAATAATCAAGAGAACCCATGACAATTGAAGTAAACCCTAACTCAATTGGGGATTTCTAACTTTGAGAATATGAGAATTTGGGAAATCTATGAATGGAAGGAATCCATGGATGAAAACTATCATACCTCAAAGCCAATTGCTTATCTTCAATGGAGGAATGGAGACTTGACTTGAAACTCTAGGTTGAATCATTCTTCTTCAAGCTTTCTAGGGAGAGAAATATTTGAGTGTTCTTCTTTTTGGTGAATTTGAAGAGAATGAACTAATTTGGGGGTTGGAATCACTTATATAGGTGTCTTAGTGAAGGGTAAAACGACGTAGTATAGGGATAAAATAATTAGGAAAGGACCCAACTTCCCCTAAAATAATTGCCGACCTACGGACCATTGCCGACGGACCGTGAACTGATCGACGGTCCATCCTGTACGGCCACTGATTGTGGTCAGAAGCTGAGATTTGGGGGTATGGACTATGGGCCCTCAACCACGGACTGTGGTCTGACCGACTGTCCGTTGGTCAGGCCATGGTTCTAGACCTCTAAATCAAGGCTGGGGGTGACCAACCACGAACCACACCTACGGTCCGTGGTTGGCCGCCGTCAGTTGGCACCTGCACCTTCTATAACTTATTCTCTTACCCTTTTTCGGATCTGGTGTGTTACAGAGACCTTTTGACGAAGTTAATTTTGGGATTCCTAACACATTCCCATTTTGACTCAATTTTGGGTCCATATCTAATTGTCGCGATTTTAGTGTCAAAACATCTGTAATGATGTTGTGATAAAAAATCTGATAGAGCAAAGGTTTTTAGAGGTGTTTCAGGAGTGGATAAATCATGTGTGATGAATTTGGAGTGTTTATGATTGACTTTGAAGTAGGTTTTAGTCTACTTTCTTGATTGAGCTTCTAAGATAGTGCATAATATAGATTTCGTGTAATTTTAGATTGTATTTGTCGGGTATTTAGCTTTTATCCTTTTAATCCATCCTTTCTTATTTTCGTAGGAGCCTTGGGCTTAGGTGGGTGTTGAGATCCTTAGATTAGGCTTGTAGCTTCGCTTGTGGTGTAGATGATCTTGCTTATCCTTGTTATGATTGATACTTTCAGGCCTTAGATTAGGTTGGACCTTAGGTGATTTAGATTGTGTTTTACCACCCTCGTAGTTAGGATTTGCTCCTTCTCAGGCTTGTATTGGGTTTTTCCAATGCATTGGTACTTGTGACCTTGGTGGCTCGTCGTAGCCGTAGGTTGGTCCTAGCTATGCTCAGTCAGAGACTGGAGTAGTATGATTGGGGTAGGATGTCATCCCTTGAGTTGGTTCTTCTTTTTATTGATTTGAGACCTCTTCATTAGTCCCTTTGCTTGTTGTTTAGCTGTAGACCTGTTATAGTGTTACTTTATCTTGATCATATTATTGGGCCCGAGGCTGTATGTGAGGACCAGTTGGATCCTAGGTTAGTACTCTTCCCTTTGGTAGCGTGTTTTTATTGGCTATATGGTTATTTTACTTGAGTGCCTTGTTTGAATGCCAGTGATGGCAGGCATTGCATTATTTGTTCATTCTCATGGATCTTGTGGTATGATCCCGGCTCATGCATTCACATATTTATCGATCATGACGAAACACTATTTTACTCGGCTTTTATCCTAAACTAGTTTTAACGGGAGTCGGATCACGAGGATCACTTGATTTACTAGTATTTGAGATTAGGATGCATCTAGAACATGCTTTTTTCCTACTATAGATTAAAGAGGCATCTAGGATGCGCTCTGTTTTTACTTGACTAGAAAACGCATTGACGTCCTTTCTTGCATGAGCTTTGGCTACTTTGAGATCCACTTCGGAGTTGACACGCACCCAGGTCACTCTTACTAGTTGGGTAACTTACGCCCTAGGAGTGGACTGTCTGGATGGGAGGCTTTGATATATTGAGATACTCTTCGGAGTTGACACACCCCCGGGTCACACTTACTATCTATGTTGGGAGTGGACTGACTGGTTGGGCGGCCTGGAATGATTTGTCACTCTTACTAGTAGGGCTGGAAGTTGACTGTGGTCATGGTTACTTGGGCTGGGAGCCGGACTTTCACTTCTTGGGTTCAGATTCATTGCACTTTCTGATGGTCCTATTGTGTCCTCTACATTCATATACATTGTCTATCACCAATATACTTGTTTGTTGATTGTACCATCTAGTTTTTGGGGGCCGGTTGGGTTATGTTTGTTGTATGTACGTTACGGGCTGATGGGGGTTAGATTAGGTTATTGTATGACTATAATTTGTTCTATGTTATTGTTTTCTTGTTAGCTGATAGGCTTTGAATTTAGAATTGTGGTTGTGGATCATTTCAACCATGGGTAGTTGACTTGGTATCTTAGTTTCTTGTCACTAGTTTGTTGGCTCGTGTTCCAGGTACGTTCCAGACTCAGCTTCTCACTCCTTGTATCATGTTTCTACTTTTTATTATCTATATCTTTAGTATTTCTTGTTTAGTTATTTGTGTTATGCTCTCCTTATTACTTATTATTTATGCTTGTGTTTATCTTTTGAGCTCAGTCGGTCGTTGCCTATTGTATCATTTTTGGTACTCATACAACACTTCTGCCCTCTAGAGATTATAGTTTGAGTTATCACCGATGATTTGGAGTCGTGCGGAGTAGTTTGGAGTTTTGGAGATTAGGGTGAGCTGCTGGCGTCCGGAGCTACCGGTTTCCATCTGTTTTGGCTAGGCTTAGTCTTTATATTGTATTTAGAGACAACCTCTACTTATGTTTTTTGTGAAAACCTTGTACTCTTATTTTGGATTAGATGCCCAATGATAAGTGGTGGCTTTCCACTCATTTGATGCTCTTTTCTTATTAGTTTTGACTTACTTTAGGTAAGAATTGGTGCTTTTAATGTGGTCTTCTTCATATTTGTAGGATAATGAAATGGAGAGTTGATTTAGAAGATATTTGAAGGAACCAAGTGAACTTGAGGCAAAAAGAGGTAAAAGGCTGAAAAATAAAAAATCTGGCAGAGAAAAGACCTTTCGCGAATGTGCCTGAAGGACCACGAACGTGGAGTCCTGGTCAACGGAGGATCGCAAATGCGCCCAAAGGACCGTGAATGTGGCACCCTGGTAAATGGAGGACCATGAATGCAGCCAAAGGACCACGAACGTGGCATCTTGGTCAACAGAGGACCGTGAACACGCTAGGAGGACCATGGATGCGCCAGTCTGATCAACTCAAGTTCGTGAACGCCAAAAACTCCTTGTGAATGCGGAGTGTCACGTTTTAGCCACCTGGGCAGAATAGAAATTTCACCAAATTAATCCCAAAAACCCTATTTACACTCACCAACAATCATTATTCAGAGGATGCAAGATAAAATAGAGAGAAGTTCGTCTTCTTAGTTTAGTTTGGAGAAAATCTTGTAGATTTCTTAATTTGGATTAAGACTTTGAAGGCAAGTGGCCTCACAATTCACATTTGGGTTTGAAGATTGTGTGCTTAATAGTAAAATCTCTTGTTCCCTTCTTCATTTCCTTGCTTTACATTGATAGAATTGTGGGTGTAATTGTGTATTTGAAATTGGGGTTTTATGCTAGAAATAGATAATTCATTTGGGTATTTGACCTATCATTCTATTGCCTTTTGAATTCCTTGATTCCGTACTTGAATTTATGAAATGAGTTTAACCTAGTTTTCATGCTTTAATCCATGATTTGAGAGTGCACGCTTAAATCTAACTTTCGATCTCTGTGGGTCGCTTGAAAGAAAATTCATGAAGTGGAGAATTAGGTTACTAATTATATTTGGTTTTGCGTCCTAAATTTGAGACCAAAAAGAGTAGGTTTGGGTCTACTTTGTTGAATGCTAAACTAGCTAGAAATAGGGGTTTAGATTAAGGTATTGGATTGCTTTATTGTTGAACATGATTGAGACCAAAAAGAGATTTCATGATAAAACACTTGAGACCAAAAGGAGATTAGTGTTGATTGATGATGATCTAGCCTATTTATGATTAAATTAGCATGTGATGAATTGCAATGGATCATTGAACGAATTATTGAATTCCAAATTTCCCAATTCCCATATATCCCTTGCTTGATAATATCTTGGCCCAAATTCATCATTTTGTTACTAAAATCTCTCTTAGTTTGATAATCTCTTATATTATGTGTTTAGGTTCAAACTTGTAGCTCTTAATCCTTTGTCTTTTCTACCTCCGACAAATTATTCCTTGTGGAATTCAACCTTGACTCTTTTGTTGAGCTTTTATTACTAACGACTACTTACTCTTCGAACTTGTTTTGAGGGTAATTTGAGCGTTATCACCCAACTGCCGATTGATTCCAGGTCCAGGGTGGTCCTCGTATGGTTTTTTTGTTGATTCTCATTTCTTCACTTTTGTCATGACCAAAAGTACACCCTAGACGTGATATGGCGTATAAGACCTCAGAGGACCTACACAAGTCACTTGACATACACATACACAACATAATAGAGAAAAACAAGAAATCTCATAAGAAGTAAAGAGTTTGACAAAAGCGGAAGTACATCAAAGTCTTGACAAGCCATCTATTTCCTCAAAAGAGTGGTCGGGATGTAACCGGTACACCACATACAAAGTCTAAAAACTAAAATATAAGGAAAGAAAATAGAAGTATCATGGTTCTCGAAACATGAGGACTCACCTACTCTTGATCTTCAAATTGTCAATGAGATCAACTAGCACGAACGGAGAGAGAGGAATCGCCACGCCCTACATTAATAAAACAATGTAGGCACAAGTGTGCATTAGTACATGAAATGTACTAAGTATGAGAGGAATGCAATAAAACATGATACGTGATCATAAAGGGACATAATGGAAGACATGATATGCATGACCAAGCTAACATAGTAAAAACCTTTAAATAGAATCATAATCATAAAATGGTCAATGCATCTTGATATCATATGAGGAAGCTTCATAAAACATTTGAAAGCAACTTAGTTCATATTGTGAGATATTTACTACTAACCGACATAAACCATGTGAGCTATAACATGGAATCCGATGTCTTGCTCCCACACTGAAAAGAGATGTCATTTCTTGCCAAGGAAACAACCTTAAACTTCTAGCTTAGGTGGATCCACTAGCTATGTCACTATAGACAACCTATGGGGGCACGTAGTTAGGGACAATGAGATTACTACTAAAGACCCGACCTCTACTAACGGGAGGGCCTCCATCTCAAAATCCTCTGGGTGCTAAGTAAAAATCCCAACGGAATTTTCATAAACATAAAATCATCATCATCCATGGAAAAGCACAATCCTTCAACTAAGAGTATTCGCCACCATAGTCGCCTTATTAGGATGATAAAGGTCACTCATATCATAATCCTTCAAAAATTCAAGCCATCTCATTTGGTGAAGAGTTAAATCCTTCTGAGTGAACATATATTTCAAACTCTTGTGATTGGTAAACACATCTACATGAACACCACACAAGTAATGTCTCCAAATCTTAAGAGCAAACAATATCGTCGCTAACTCCAAATCACGAGTCAAATAATTCTTTTCATGCACTTTCAGATTCCTAGAAGCATAAGCGATGACTTTCCCATGTTGCCTCAAAACACAACCAAGACCTACTCGTGAAGCATAATAATAAACTACAAACCATCTGATCCTTCCGGTAGTGTCAAAATAGGCGCTGTGGTGAGTCTATCCTTCAATTCTTGGGAACTCTTCTCACAAGCTTCCGACCATAGGAATTTCACTTGCTTTTGAGTCAATGTTGTCAAAGGTGAAGCAATATAGGAAAATTATTCCACAAACCTTCTATAATAACCGACCAAACCTAAGAAACTCTGTATATCTGAAGCAGACAAAGGTCTAGGCCAATTCTTAACCGCCTCAGTTTTCTTAGGATCGACTTGAATACCACAATATGGCCAAGGAAAGCAACATAGTTCAACCAAAACTCACACTTGTTAAACTTAGAATACAATTCACGATCCTTGACAATTCGCAACATAATCCTCAAATGCTCAACATGTTCATCGTCACTTTGTGAGTAAATCAAAATGTCATCGATAAACACAATCACAAACATATCAAGGTATTACTTAAAAACCCCATTCATCAAATCCATAAACACTACTGGGGAATTAATCAAACCAAATGATATTAACAAAAACTCATAATGACCATACCGAGTTTGAAAAGTCATCTTCGGAATGTCAGTCTCTTGCACCATTAATTGGTGATAACCCAACTAGATGTCAATCTTAGAGAAATAACTTGCTCCTTGGAGTTAATCAAATAAATAATCTGTCCTTGGAATAAGATACTTATTCTTAATGGTATCCTTATTCAATTGCCGATAGTCAATAGCCATTCGGAGAGAACCATCATTCTTTGGAATAAAAAACACCGGAGCACCCCATGGTGAGATACTCGGTCTAATAAAACCCTTATCCAACAAGTCCTTTAATTGGTCCTTCAACTCCTTTAGTTCTGCCAGGGCCACACAGTAAGGTGGAATAGAGATAGGTTGCGTATTTGGGAGAAGGTCAATACCAAAGTCTATTTCTCTTTCGGGAGGAATAATGGGAAGATCATCGGGAAACACTTCCGAAAACTCAATTACATTAGGAACACACAAACGACCTTGATATCGAAGTACACATCTCCCCCTTGGGAAAAATCCTCTACAGACTTTTTAAGCACTGCTTCCTTCAATCCAACCAAAGTTGGATCAATGATACGCTCAAATTACACCTCCCTAAAGAAGTATAAGCGATCGTTGTCAAATTTAGAACCAAACTTGTAGGTTGGGGTCGATCCCACGAAGAATATGATTTAGACTTAAACTTAACTCACTATTATATTCGTTTAGTCAACTTATTTCCGAGACGAGTAAATAAAAGGGGGGATTTGTGAAACAAATAATTGATTGTTGTTTAAGTAACAAGTGAGCAAGATTCAAACTTTGTTGTTATCAATGAGAGAGAGAAACTAGGGTGTATGTGTTCCCCATAAGCTCTTAACGCGGTATTCCTAATAATAGTAATCATTTCCTAGTGTTTTACATGCAAAGTTGGTAAGATATGTATCCCTAAGTGATTGGTCCTCCAAATAGGGAATTTCACTCTGCACCTTGGTCCGGCTACGTGTGTATAATTTAATAACTCTTACCTTTACCTCAGATTAGACATCACATCAATGTATGGCATAGTTTTCACCGTCACACCAATTGACATTAGACTATTAGATAGTATCACACTAAATCTCTGTTGATAATTCTTTTCTTATTAACTACCTCCTTTGTCCGACAAGTAGCAACAAGGCAAGTTCTAACGTCGGCCACCATTAAAAAGACTTCTAAGCGAAAGAATTACCAATACATGCATTAACACTATTCAATAATTACTTAGTTATTATTCATACGTTGTTAATTGCTCATGGTTCCCACAACCCTAGTTGTGGATTTAGTTACTCATGATTGAAAGAACAAAATTCATATTTTTGTAAAGAGAATTCATGAACTTACGTTTAGAGTAGAAGAAACCCGTAATCTCCAATTGAATTTCAAAGCGAAAATCTTCTAAACCGAAATCCGGAAATCAAATTGCCAAAGTTTGCAAGTTAATTCCCAAGAAAATATTAAGAACTAAAAGTAAACAATAATGTCTAACCCCCCAAAACGAGGTTTACATACCCTATTTATAGAAAAACATGTCCTAAAAAAAATGTAAACAAAATAAGGAAATAAATTTTCTGGACGTGGCTTTGGTTGATGACTCAACCTACGGACCGTGGGTCGACCTACGGTCTGTAGGTCCCCTCCGTTGGTTAACACTTAGACTTTTTCTGCAAAGCCTGGAACCTTCAACTCCCAGTTCATCACTAACGGACGTGCAGGACGGACCGTAGGTTGACCTACGGTCCGTGGGTCCTCTTCCGTGGCTCCACACTTAGGATTTTCATCAGGTACTGGAACTTTGACTCTCTGAACACCTTCTACGGACGTGCAGGACAGCCCGTAGGTCGACCTACAGTCCGTAGGTTGCTTCGTGGTTCCACACTTGGTCAGACTTCCCTGATGCTCCCATCTACACCCACCATCGACGGACCGTCATAGGACCTATGGTCCGTAGGTCCCTTCGTGGGTGGCTACTTTTGCAGATTTTTCAGCTATCATCCAAGCCTATTTCCTGCAAACATGACACAAAAAACATTATTTCCAATACAAAATGGCCCTAGAAACACAACTCTTAAGTGAAATGTATCAAAAATACCGTATACTCACGGTATATCAACACCCTTAACTTAAATATGCTGTTTGTCCTCAAGCGACACACTAACACTCTAAACGACACTTGTGTAGAAGCAAATATACAAACTCAGCAATCACATGGCTATCTCAACCCATTCCATCTTCTTAGTGCAAATCATTTTTGTTAGACTCAACAAGCTAACTCATGCGGATCAAGATATGACACAGATCGACCAATAGACACCATAACATACACTTTTCACAATCACCAAGGTACCAACTTTCCGACAATGTAACTAGTGCCCTCACTTCAAATGAAATCCTTTTCACACAGAAGATATGAATTTTGAGTTTTAGGATTCATTCAACACTCACGCTCAGAAGTGACTTCAAGTACAGTTAGTGCTCAATACCATAGGATTGCCTATATTTTCACTGCTTAGACTCTCAAACTAGTTGCTAGGATCACTATAGGACTTTCTTAGCTTGTAACGTAGGCTCAGGGTCAGGTGTGGTACATTTGGGTACTTTTTAGTGACTTTCTGTCCTCCTTGACATTACATTGGCTTTTTACCTCTTTTCTCAACCTATTTTTGACATCCTTTCATTTTACTTTCTTTCCCTTGACTCTTTTCAACATGGATGTGACTTTTGACTTTTTGGCTCTTATTTTTCACTTTCTTCTTTTTCTTTCACCTTATTTTTGTTTATTTCTTTCATCACTTTTATTTATCATCTTTTTGCTTCTTTTGCACAAAGTCACATCCTCTTCTATCTTTTCTTTTTCTCTTTTCAACACAAAACTCTTTTCATACTTTTTTTTTCTTTCGGTTTCCTCTTTCATAGCCACCCTCAACTTATGAATTTTGCATTAGTTGAGGTGCACAATATCTGATATCGGACCAGGGACAAGATCAAGGTAACTTTTGAATTAGGCACCCTCAACTTAGGCTTTTGGCCTAAGTCAAGGTGCACATGTCCAAGGAGGGACCGGGGCCAAGACAATTATTTTAGGGAAGGTGAGTTAGGTGAATCAAAAGAAATGGTCTATTTTAGGCTCAAATAGTTGGATCAAAGGGAACAGTGATTTCATTTGGTTGGATCAGTTTAGGCTTCAGTGGACTAATTTGAAAAAGGGCCTATGATCACTTCCCAACTTCTAGCCTAGATCATCTTAGCAGGACCAACGGGGAAAGTTCTAGATTGGCACATACTGTCTGAACATTCAACTTTTCTTACACACTCTTGACACATTGTTTCATTATCGGATTATCAGATTACCCAGTTCAAGTTTTAGCTTAAGTCATGAGGTCACATCGGTTCTTATCATGTCACATTAAGATCCAACACATTCAACTCATCAAGACTATAGATCTAGCACAATTCAACATTTTTGTACAAGGATCATTGTTCTCATGCTTTTCATGCCATCATGCTTTCATTTTTCTACTTACTCCTACACATACATTCCTAAACATACCGGTTCAACATAAATTAAACAGTCTCTTGGGGGAAAAGAACACAGGCAAGAAAATTCCAAGAAAGGATTATGAGTTGGGTTACTCAGACTTCACCCTATCACTCACAATTCATTTACCCCACCCTAACAAAATAAAGTGCAATTGTCCCCAATGCACAAAAAAATAAAAAACAAAGGATCGGGTGAAGCAAACCTGTGGCGCATATGCGCGGAAGACCACTCAAGAAGTGGGTCGGTCCGGTTTCTCGGAACCCGCTGGATCTACACTTGGAACGCCATCAGTAGTGCTCCCATCTACCCTCTCAGCACCCTCAGTAGTGCTATCATCTAGCCAACACTAATACAAAAATAAAACACCTATCTAAAGAGGTACAAGAATTAGAATAAAAGAAGAAAACTCCTAGTTCGAAAAGAAAAACCTATAGTTGGCTAGATTGTACATCTTGGGTTGCCTCCCAAGCAGCGCTTGATTTAACGTCATGGCACGACACAGACCCCTTGATTACTCAGACTTCATCAAGATTTCATGCCTCTATCACTGCATTGACACTCTTGGAATTTCCCATGTAGCTTTTTATCCTCCGGTGGTTGGCCTTGAACCTTGTCCCCTTCCTCTTCTCGAGCTCGACGCTCCATATGGAAATACTTGTGTGACTTTGAATGGCCCGGTCCACTTGGACTTGAGCTTGCCAGGAAAAAGCCCCAACCTCGAGAATAAGAGTACCAAATCACCCACAACAAATTCACGCTTTTCAATCTCTTGTCATGGTACTTCTTCATCTTCTTTTTGTACAGGGCTGAACTTTCATATGCTTTTAGGCGAAACTCATCAAGCTCATATATGACTTCAATATCATTACTGTCAAATTTTAGTGTTACCTTTGCTAGTGCATCAACACCTATCCTCTCCTCAATAGGCACTTCAGACTCTTGCTCCATAGTACGATTCACCACCGATACTGACTTAACATCACCTCCTTGCTTCATAGACCTACAGATGTTAAAAGTGACCTCCTCATTATTCAGTCAGAACTTCATCTGCCCTCTCTCCATATCGACTAAGGCGCACCCAGTAGCAAGGAATGGTCTCCCTAAGATGATGGAAACCTCAAAATCAACCTCACAGTCGAGTATCACAAAGTCTGCTGGAAAAATGAACGACCCCCACTTTCACAAGGACATATTTGAGCACTTCAACGGGCCTCTTCACAGTTCTGTCGGCCATAAGTAAATGCATAGCAGTCGGTTTCAGAGCTCCTAAACCTAATTTCTTATAAATGGACAATGGCATCAAATTAATGCTGTCCCCCAAGTCGCACAAAGCTTTCGCAAAGTGTGACTTCCCAATGGTACAAGGAATAGTGAAAGCTCCAGGGTCCTCTTTCTTTTGCACAATTGACCTAGTGGCAATAGCACTACAATGTTGCAGTCTCTCTTCATTCTCAAAACTAACAGCCCTCTTTTTGGTCATCAAATCTTTCATGAATTTAGCATACCCAGGCATTTTTTCCAAAGCTTCTATTAACGGGATATTTATGGACAGTTGCTTTAGCATAACAATGAACCTGTGGTATTTTCCTTCTTCGGTCTTTTTCACCAATCTCTGCGGGAATGGAGGTGGAGATCTAGGCATGGGAACAACTTTTTGGGTTATCTCCGCTTCCTTCTCTGTAGCATTCTTGGACTCTCCAGTAACCTCAATCTCATCATCATCATCTTTTTCAACCACAATTTCAACCTCAGATGGCATATGTGGATCAATGGTCTGTTTAACCCCTCGAGTAGTGACTGCCATACAATGCCCATCATTCTTTGGATTCTGGATGGTGTTGCTAGGAAGTGTGTCAGGCTGACGTGGGTTTACTGTAGTGGACAACTGATTCATCTGCTGCTCTAGTTGCTTGATCGACACTGCTTGGGCATCAACTTTTTGACTAATTCCAGACAAGTCTTTTCGCATCTCTTTCACATTCTCATCAGTCGTGTCAAACCTCTTCATCATCTTCTGCATCATATCCTCAATCTGTGACATATTACCCCCAGCTTCCCTATTACCAGATTCCCAATTTGCAGGTGGAACATAAGGCCCTACTCTCTCGTTCCTGTTGCCATAGTTGTTCCGGTTGTAGTTGTTGTCGTGATTGTCGTTCCCATCCTGGAAATAATGACCCTCTCGATTGTAGTTACCATAGTTCCGACCTTGGTTTCCTTGACCTTGGCGCCAATTATCCGAATTGGAACCTTGGGTGTCGGCTCGAAAACCCCCCGTCTGATCATTCACTAAGTAAGCATCTTCCTCATAGTAGCATTCCTCAACTGGTGGTGGTGAAGTTCTAGTCAAGTAGTTTACCGCATTCACCTTTTCTGCACCTCCGCTCACATGCTTCAATACCAACCCAAGGTCTGTCCTCATTTGAGCCATCTCCTCACGAATGTCATCGGCCGATTGACTAGGTGCAGCTTGAACTGCAAAAGTGTTTCTTCCAGTGTCTGACTTTCTAGTGCTCCATGTTTTATTATTTCAGGAAATCTTCTCCAGTTTCTCTGCGATCTCCTCAAAAGTGCACTCACCATATGATCCTCCAGCGATAGTATCAAGCATAACCTTACCATTGTCATCCTAACCTCTGTAGAAGTATTCCTTCAGTGACTCATCATCAATGCGGTGATTTGGAACACTGCGTATGAATGCAGTGAACCTATCCCACGAACTACTCACAGACTCTCCAGGTAGTGCTACAAAGTTGTTCAGTTTGTCCTTGTGATTCAGCTTCTTGGACAACGGAAAATACTTTTCCATGAACACCTTGTGCAATTGATCCCATGTGTGAATCAAGTTGTACGGAAGCTCAGAAAATCATACCGCAAAATCTCCGGTCAGTGATAGAGGGAAGACTCTCAACCCTATGACATTCATGTCCAACTCTGGTCGACCCACACAACTCTTGCAAACACTCCTCAACTTAGCCATGTGCCCATGCGGATCTTCTGAAGCCATACCAGAGAACAAACCTCTTGCTATAAGAATTTGCATTAAACTGCTAGTCACTACGAATGTATGCCCTGGAGGTAGAGGAGGGAGAACAATAGGTCCTTCAGATTCAATGGTATTGAAGTCGACCCTATAATTATTATGCAGTCTTGGTTCAGGTGGGTTCTGCACCCTCAATGCATCTCCGAGTAGATTATCACCCTGAACCTGAGCATTCTCATTATTCACTTGTTCCTCAGCCTCCTCTATGACTGGATTATTATGGACCCCTTGGTTATTTATCTTTCTCAAAGTTTTGCTCAACTCTGGATCGTATGGGGTCAGTGGTTCGCCTCGACTCTGTGTACATGGCATACACTAGAGTAGAAACCTGAAGAAAACAAAAACAAAAGAAAATGTAAAATCAGGAAATAATTGACTAAAGTTCAATAATGTAGTTAAACTTAATCCAAAAGCCGTATTCCCCGGCAGCAGCGCCAAAATTTGATACACTCAAATTACACCTCCCTAAAGAAGTATAAGCGATCATTGTCAAATAAAGAACCCAACTTTTATGTTGGGGCCGATCCCATGAGGAATATGATTTAGACTTTAACTTAACTCACTATTATATTAGTTTAGTCAACTTATTTCCGAGACGAGTAAATAAAAGGGGGGGATTTGTGAAACAAATAACTGATTGTTGTTTAAGTAACAAGTGAGCAACATTCAAACTTTGTTGTTATCAATGAGAGAGAAACTAGGGTGTATGTGTTCCCCATAAGCGCTTAACGCGGTATTTCTTAATAATAGTAATCCTTTCCCAGTTTTTTACATGCAAAGTTGGTAAGATATGTATCCCTAAGTGATTGGTCCTCCAAATAGGGAAATTCACTCCGCACCTTGGTCCGGCTACGTGTGTATAATTTATAACCCTTACCTTTACCTCAGATTAGACATCATATCAATGTATGACTTAGTTTTCACCCTCGCACCAATAGACATTAGACTATTAGATAGTATCACACTAAATCTCTGTTGATAATTCTTTTCTTATTAACTACCTCCTTGGTCCGTCAAGTAGCAACAAGGCGAGTTCTAACGTTGGCCACCGTTAAAAAGACTTCTAAGCGAAAGAATTACCAATACATGCATCAACACTATTCAAGAATTACTTAGTTATTATTCATAGGTTGTTAATTGCTCATGGTTTCCACAACCCTAGTTGTGGATTTAGTTACTCATGCTTGAAAGAACACAATTCATATTTTTGTAAAGAGAATTCATGAACTTACGTTTAGAGTAGAAGAAACCCGTAATCTCCAATTGAATTTAAAGCAAAAATCTTCTAAACCGAAATCCGAAAATCAAATTGCCATAGGTTGCAAGTTAATTCCCAAGAAAATATTAAGAACTAAAAGTAAACAATAATGTTTAACCCCCAAAAATGAGGTTTACATACCCTATTTATAGAAAATAAGGAAATAAACTTTCTAGACGCGGCTTTGGTCGACGACTCGACCTACGGACCGTGGGTCGACCTACGGTCCGTAGGTCCCCTCCGTTGGTCTACATTTAGACTTTTTCTGCAAGGCTTGGAACCTTCAACTCCCAGTTCATCATTGACGGACGTGCATGACGGACCGTAGGTTGACCTCTTCCGTGGGTCCTCTTCCGTGGCTCCACACTTTGGATTTTCATCAGGTATTGGAACTTTGACTCTCTGAACACCTTCTACGGACGTGCAGGACGGCTCGTAGATCGACCTACAGTACGTAGGTTGCTTCATGGTTCTACACTTGGTCAGACTTCCCTGATGCTCCCATCTACGCCCACCATCGACGGACCGTCATAGGACCTACGGTCCATAGGTCCCTTCGTGGGTGGCTACTTCTGCAGATTTTTCAGCTGTCATCTCACTAAATCGCGTCCAAGCCTATTTCCTGCAAACATGACACAAAAAACATTATTTCCAATACAAAATGGCCCTAAACACACACAACTCTTAAGTGAAATGTATCAAAAATACCGTAAACTCATGGTATATCAATCAAGACCTTGCTTGGCCTTCACATTAGCCACAAAAGACAATTCTGAACCACAACATCACCCTTCGTAGAGTCAACTAACCGAACACCCAATCGGGCCAATCTATGAACATCTCGAACTAACTTTTCTTATTATCTTCAATGGGAGCAACACTACCCATCGATAAATGACTAAGAGCATCTGCCACCACATTTGCCTTACCGGGATGATAGAGAAAACTCATGTCATAGTCTTTCAATAATTCCAGCCATCTCCTTTGGAGAAGATTCAAATCTTTCTGATTAAACACATATTGCAAACTCATGTGGTCGGTAAAGACATCCACATGAACACCATACAAATAACGCCTCTAAATCTTTAAGGCAAACACAACCGCCGCTTGTTAAAGGTCATGGGTTGGAGAATTATTTTCATGAATCTTAAGTTGCCTTGAAGCATATGCAATTACTTTTCCCATTTTTCATAAGGACACATCCTAACCAAATTCTCGAGGCATCACAATAAACAACAAAACCATATGTCCCTTCCGGTAAGGTCAACACCAGAGCGGAAATAAGTCTATCCTTCAATTCTTGGAAACTCTTTTCACACGCTTCGTACCATAAGAACTTAACCTTCTTTGGAGTCACTGCCGTCAATTGAGAAGCAATCGAAGAGAACGCTTCAACAAACCTCCTATAGTAACAGGCTAGACCCAAGAAACTCCTAATATCCGAAAGGGTTAGAGGTCTAGGCCAACTTTTGACCACATCCATCTTCTTAGGATCTACCTCAATATTCTTACCGGAAACAATATGCCCAAGAAAAGGCACAGACCTTAGCCAAAAATCACACTTAGAAAACTTTGCAAAGAGTGTTGGTCCTTGAGGACTTGTAACACAATCCTCAAATTATCGGTATGCTCGTCTTCACTCCTCGAATAGACTAATATATCATCAATGAACACTATCACAAACATGTCAAGGTATTGCCTAAACACCCTATTCAATAAATCCATAAATGCCGCCGGAGCATTATTCAAACCAAACAACATCACTTAAAACTCATAATGACCATACTGAGTTCGAAAAGCTGTCTTGGGAATGTCATCTTCCTTCACCCTCAATTGGTGATAACCCGACCGAAGGTCAATCTTAGAGAAGTAACTTGCTTCTTGAAGTTGATCAAACATATCATCTATCCTTGGAAGAGGATACTTATTCTTAATGGTTACCTTGTTCAATTGCCGGTAGTCAATGCACATACGAAGTGAACCATCTATCTTTCTAACAAACAAAACTAGAGCACCCCATTGAGAGATACTTGGTCGGATGAAACCCTTATCCAACAAATATTTCAATTGCTCCTTTAGTTCCTTAAGTTTGGACGGAGCCATACGATAAGGAGGAATAGAAATAGGTTGCGTTTCTGGGAGAAGGTCAATACCAAAGTCAATTTCTCTTTCGGAAGGAATACCGGGTAAATCATCTGGAAATACTTCCGAAAACTCATTTACAACGGGGTGACTCTAGAGTAGGGGTCTCGGAGTCTATATCCCTCATCCTAACTAGATGGTAAATGCAACCCTTCAAAATCATCTTTCTAGCTTTAAGACAAGAAACAAACAGACCCTTCGGCATAGAATTTACCCCTTTCCACGCTAGGATGGGTTCATTTGGAAATTGAAACTTGACTACACGGGTTCTACAATCAATAGAAGCATAACACACATATAACCAATCCATACAAAGGATAATATCAACATCTATCATATCAAGCTCTACAAGGTCAACATGAGTGACTCTATGGGACAATGAGACATAACACTTTCTATCGACCCTCTTAGCCACAACAGAATCACCAACCGGATTAGAGATAGAAAAAAGTATCTAACCACACATCCGGAAGAATATCAAACCTCATAGCCACATATGGCGTCACAAAAGACAAGGTAGCATCGGGGTCAAGTAAAGCATAAACATCAAGTTGGAAGACTTTTAACATACCGGTAACCACATCGGGAGAACCCTCTTGTTCACCACGAGTCTAAAGTGCATAAAATCTATTTTTATTCTGACTTCCACTAGGACCCGATGAAGGATTAGGTTGAGATCTTCTACGACTATCTCCCTCATTCTTAGTAACTGAGGGACAATCCCTTATCTTGTGGTCCATCTTACCACAACAAAATCAAGCATTGGAACTCGCGAGGTATCTATCCTCATACTTCCTTCCACACTTAGCACACATAAGACACCCTATCTTTGTTGAACTTAGGAGGAGCATTGGAGGAACCTTGGTCAGAAAACCTTTGTCGAAACTTTGAATGACCATGCCCATCGGACCTCGAATGTGAGAAGTGAGTCTTGGACCTCTTTTCCTCCCTAGACCTTTCCTTTAGTTTTTTCTCTTCGATTTGTTGAACATGAACCATGAGACGAGAAATTTCTATATCATTGACAAGCATAACGGTACGACATTCCTTAACCACCATCTTGGACACACCCGAAACAAACTTACTCATCCTTGCCCTAGGATCGACAATCATAGTAGGGGAAAATCGAGACAATTGTGTGAACTTCAAAGCATATTTCTTCACACTCATATTTACTTGACGAAGGTTGATGAATTTAAGTACCTTTGTCTTCGTCATCTCAAAGGGAAAGAACCTACCAAGGAAAGCAACTTTAAAAATTTCCCAATGAAGAGGACCTGCATCTTCTGCTCTCCATTCTTTCCATTGGTTGAACCATATTTGAGAAACACCCTTAAGTTGGTAAGCGGCCAATTCTGCCTTTTCCACCGGTGTCACTCTCATGATCACCAACACCTTGTGAACCTCATCAATGAACTCTTGAGGGTCTTCCTCAATCTTAGAACCATGAAACTCCGGAGGATTCATTCTAGTGAAGTCCCCCACTCTAGATGCCGTCGTACCCACATTTAGGTTCAGGGGAGCCATAACCTCCCTATTGGCTTGGGCCGCCATGGCTTGAGCCAACACTTGAAAATCAGCCCTAAACTCTGCATTTGTCACTTGCTCGGCCAAAGGATCGAATGAAACTTGAGAACTTGAGGAAGAGCCTCTTGATTCACATTCTCTCCCGCATTCCTTCTAGCATATTCCCTTCGAGTGGCCATATCCTGTAGAGCATCAGCTAAGGATTAGGAGAGAGACCTTATAGAGTTAAACTCTATCACACGACTTTCGAGTAATGAAAACAGTGAAGTTTCCTAAACATCTTATAGCCTCTCATTCATAAGTGTGGCACACTTCACACTTATGAAAAAGACTCTACTTGACGTGGTTTAGGAGACTTCCTAGGACCTTACTAAACCTTGTGCTCTGATTACCAAGTTTGTCACGACCCAAGGTAGAACCTAGATGTAACATGGCGTATAAGACCCCGAGAGGCCCCATACAAGCCACTTAGCTTTCATCATACAAGATAATATCATAAAGTGATTTAAGAGACAATTTCAACATATAAGAGTTTTATAGAGAAAAATAGAAATCTAAACATCATCTCAAAGCCATCTAGTACATAAGAGTTTATCGCGGCGTAGCCCATACATCAAGTTCTCAAAACTGAAAGTAAAGGCAAAAGGGAAATCAAGATCGGTCCTCGGGTGATGAGGACTCACCGATCTTCAGTCTTCTATATGAGATCTCTAGCCACGAAAGTGTGAATCTGTAAGGTCGGACCCTACATTTGGAAAAAATATAGGCAAGAGTATGTGTTGGTACAAAATATGTACCAAGTATGATAACCATGCATAAAACATTTGTAAACATACTTAAAAGAGATACCTTCATGAGATGCAATGACCAAGCTAAAACATGAGATAAAGAGTTAGAAAACATGAGTCATAAAACATGGTCAATGCACATAGTCATCATCTTAATCATGTATGAGATACTTCCTTGAAGTAACCTTAGTTCATGATAGCTTGCTTGTGGGAAGTAGCCTTAACCGACATATAAGACCATGTGAGCTATTAACATGGAATTCGGTGTCTCCCACACCAAAAAAGGTTGTACTACTTTCCAAGGTAAGGACCATGAGCTTCTAACTTATGTGGATCCACTAGCTAATGTCTATCTAGACAATCCTATGTTGGCACATAGTTTATGGGACACGGGTAATCACTACTTGTCCACTCGGTACTAAGCTTAACTTCCACGGAATAGTTCTTGATCATATTCATCTTATCTTTAAAGGAACATGGGTAATCGCCTCTTGTCCTTGCATCATGTGACATGGGTAATCGCCTCTTGTCTTTCAATAGAGAGCATGGGTAATGGCCTCTTGCCTCAACATTAGAATATCTCCTTAACATTGGTTCATTTTAGGTGAGAACCTTTCAACCTTAAGAACCCTTTTTATCTAAGATTATCCTTTCATAATCATGCTTTCATATGTATGTGAGAAATCCTTTCAACCACACAACAACAACAACATCATTGATACTTCACTCTCAAAGCATCCTTAAAACATTTACATCAATTTCATTAGAACATGCATAATTCCATAATTCACCTTTCATAGTTCAAAATCCACTTTCAATCATCAATATCTAGAAAATATGGGTTAGACATGAGTTCATGGGAATTCATCATAAAATCATGTAATTATATCAATTCATGCTTGATAGATCATAAAACAATCAATTAAATTAATATTTAAAAGAACCTATGACATGGAAGAAAACCCTAATTAAATTGGGGAATTCTATCTTTGTAAATTAGAGAATTTGGGAACTCCATAGAGGAGAGGGCTCCATGGATTAAAACTATCATACCTCAATGACAAAATCTTTCCTTCAATGGAGGAATTGGAGACTTGATTAGATACCCTAGAGAGAGAAATATTTTGTGAGCAAGACTTGTTCTTCTTTTAGGAATTTGAAAGAATGATTTCAATTGGGGAAATTTGGGGTTAAAAACACTTATATAGGACTTTCAAGTAAGGGAAAAATGACATAGTATTAGGATAGAATAATTAGGAAAATACACAAAAGCTCATGACTTACAGCTGATTCAACCCCCCGAACGGTGGTCCTCACAAACCGTCTAAGGGACCACGAGCCATTTTGGCAGTCGTGGTCCTTGGACCAGTGGCTTGGGAAGAGCCCCTTGCTGGTGGGGCACCTTGACGGCGACCACCACGGCCGGTCATCCTTACCATGGGCTGTCAAGGCCTTCGTGGGAGGGATGCTGGCCATGGCAACCATGCAAAGCTCCCACGAGCTCTTTCACTAGTTGTCTCCCTCTTTACGAGCCGTCAAGGCCTCCATAGGAGGAATCCCTACGAGGTAGGTCTGGGGGAAGCTTACCATGTGCCCTTAAACGGACCGTGGTTCCCTTCACGGCTCGTGTGGGGGCTCCATCGAGGGTCCCATGGTCCGGTTTTGGCTTGTGAGTTTTCTCCCTTGACTCCTTCTCTAACCTTTCTTGAATCTGATGTGTTACAGAAATTTGTCCCAAGTTTCAGCCATTCTTACTAGAAGTGGAAAGGTATTACAAGAACTCATAAGGCCCAACAAAGTAAATGCTCAAGGGGTGATTGCCGATGAAGAATCACCAACGGAAATGGTTAAAGCACAAGTACTAGAAGAGGAAGATGGGCCAAAAACAAATTTCAAAAAAGTGGTGTTGAGGCTTCATCCACATTGCCTCAAATAAAGATTACACCTCAGTTTCCTCAAAGATTGAGGAATCAAAATCACAATGCAAAATTCTAAAAGTTTCTGGAAATAGTGAAAGATTTGAAAGTGAATATTCCAATGGTGGATGCCCTGACCGAAATGTTGGGTTATGCTAAATACATGAAGGAGTTGGTGACAAAGAAAAGAGTGATAGATTGTGAAACAATTGACTCTGCAACATGTGGTGCGATAATGGCAAAGAATGATGTCCTCACGAGAGATGACCCGGGAGCTTTCACTATCTCATGCACTATTGATACATGTACTTTTGCAAAAGGCTTATGTGATCTTGGTGCAAGTATAAATTTGATGCCATTGATGATGTTTAATAAGCTTGGGCTTGATAAAGCGAAACCAACAAATATGAGACTTCTAATGGCTGATCGTTCAATAAAGAGACTAGTGGGTGTGGTATATGATGTGGTAGTGAAAGTTGACAAATTTATGTTCCCCACTGATTTTGTTGTGCTTGATTTTGAAATTGATGTTGAAATGCCAGTTATTCTTGGTAGACCATTCTTAGCCAAGGACAAGGCTTTGGTTGATATGGAAGGTGGTGAGTTAAAGTTTTGAGTCAATGATGAAGTAGTTAGCTTCAATATTCAGAAATCAATGAAATACCCAAGTGATATGTTGTGTCTCACCTGTATCAAATTGATGAAGCAGTGACAAGTATTGGAAGTGCAACATATTGTAGGGAATCTTTTGCTCAAGTGCTACTTAACTATGATCAAGACGAAATCAACAATTATGATAAGGTTGTGGCTGCTCTTGTAGGTGTGGGCTCACATAATTCATTCCAAGAAAAACTCGACCTCAATTTGTCTAGTCGAGAATCACCACCGGCCAGACCATCCATCATTGAACCACCCAAATTAGAGTTGAAGGAGCTTCCACCTCATCTCAAATATGCTTTTTTGGGAGCCAACAACACACTTCTAGTAATTATTGCAAGTGATCTTAAACAATGATAAATGAAGTTGTTAATAATAGTGTTGAAGAAGTACATTAATGCCTTGGAGTGGTCAATTGCCGATGTTGTGGGAATTTCACCGGCGTATGCACTCACAAAATAAATTTGGTGGAAGATTGCAAACCAAGTATTGAACATCAAAGAATATTAAATCCTACGATGCAAGAAGTGGTGAAGAAATAAATTATAAAATGGTTAGATGCGGGAGTCATCTTTCCAATTGCGGACATCCAATGGATAAGTATGGTGCAATGTGTTCCAAAAAAGGGTGGTATCACGGTAGTTCCCAATGTAAAATCCAAGTTAGTTGCTACTAGACCCGGCATCAGGTGGCGTGTATGCGTGGACTATTGGAAGCTTAATTCATGGACTGAAAAAGATCATTTCCCCATGCCCTTTATTGAATGCTTGCTACGCTTACCGAAAAAGGGTGGTATTATTTTCTTGATGGATATTCCAGGTATAACAAAATCTCCATTGTGCCGGAGGATCAAGAGAATACAACTTTTACATGCCCTAATGGCACCTTCGCCTTCAAAAGAATTCCCTTTGGACTATGTTACCGACTACCTTTCAACAATGTATGCTATCAATCTTTGCAGATATGGTAGAAGACTCCATGGAAGTGTTCATGGATGATTTTTCTGTCATTGAGGATTCGTCTGAGGATTGTTTAAGGCATTTGGAAATGGTGTTAAAAAGGTGTTTGGATTCAAACTTGGTCCTTAACCGGGAGAAGTGCCAGTTATGGTGAAAAAGGTAATTGTGCTTGGGCACAAAATTTTTGAGATGGTATCGAAGTTGATCAAGCCAAAATTCAAGTAATTAAAAAATTACCTCCCCCAATTTCGGTAAAAGGTGTGAGGAGTTTTCTTGGTCATGTCGGGTTCTATAGGCGGTTTATTAAAAATTTCTCCAAGATTTCCTTTCCATTGTGTAAAATTCTTGAGAAAGAGAGAACATTTGTTTTTGATACTTCTTGTATGGTAGCTTTCAAAACACTCGAGGAAAAACTCATTTCCGCTCCCATAATCATTGCACCCGATTGGAATCTCCCTTTAGAATTAATGTGCGATGCTAGTGGTTTGGCTTTAGGAGTTGTTCTTGGGCAACACAAAAACAAGTTCTTTCATCCTATCTATTATGCTAGCAAAACTCTGAATTGTGCTCTTATGAATTACACCGTAACAAAGCAAAAGTTGTTGGCTGTTGTATATGGGTTTGAGAAATTTAGAGGAAATTTGTTGGGTACCAAAGTGGTTGTGCACACAGATCACACAACTTTAAGGTACCAAATGGCAATTAAAGAGGCTAAGCCAAGGTTGATCTGAAGAGTGCTGCTCCTTCAAGAATTTGACTTCGACGTGAAAGATAGGAAGGGGTGTGAAAATCAAGTAGCTGATCATCTTTCAAGGTTAGAAGCGGATGCTAGAGTGGTTGAAGAGAAAGATATTGATGATGCCTTCCCTGATAAATCAGTAATGGTAATTTCTACCCTCTGTTCCTTGGTATGGTGATTTTGCAAATTTTGTTATGTGTGAGCTGTTCCTGATGATTTGAGTGGCCAGCAAAAGAGGAATTCCTATTTGATGTGAAGAACTATATATGGGATGAACCTTTCCTTTTTAGAGAGTGTGCTGATAATATCATTCAACGTTGTGTGCCGGAAGTGGAAGTGAATGAGATTCTTGAAGCATGCCATGCCTTACCGGCAGATGGTCATCATGGGGCATTTGTACAGCCTCTAAGGTTTTGCAATGTGGCTATTGTTGGACTACAATGTTTAGAGATGCTCATGCATTTTTCAAGTGCTGTGTCCAATGCAAATTACAAGGGAGTATATCTAGGAGACATGAATTACCAATTTCACAAATCGTTGAGGTTGAATTGTTCGATGTTTGGGGGATTGCTTTCATGGGTCCTTTCCCTAGCTCTTTTGGGAACAAGTACATCCTTGTAGCAGTTGACTATGTCCCCAAGTGGGTGGAAGCGATGGCATTACCAAATAATGAAGCAAGAAGTGTCACAAGTTTCTCAAAAAGAATATCTTCACAAGGTTTGGTACACCAAAGGCCATTATAAGTGATGGAGGATCACATTTTTGCAACCGTCACTTTGCATCCCTTCTCTCAAAATATGGGGTCAAATACATAGTGGCAACACCATACCATCCATAATCGAGTGAACAAGTTGAGGTGTCTAATTGAGAAATAAAGAGCATGTTGGCCAAAATTGTGAATGTCCATCGTACTAATTGGTTTAGCAAGCTTGATGATGCACTTTGGGCCTATCTTACAACATTCAAATCTTCCATTTGGTATGTCTCCTTACATATTAGTGTTTGGGGAAAACTTGTCATCTTTCGGTTGAGTTAGAACATAGCTTTATGGGGGTTGAAAAAGATAAATTTGAATTGGGACGTAATTTCCAGGGATCGTGTATACCAAATCCTTGAGTTGAATGAGTTTCGTGTGCAAGCCTACTAAAGCTCCGCTCTGTATAAGGAAAAGGTTTAATGGTGGCATGATGCTAAGATACTATAACATGAGTTTCAAGTGGGGGAGTTAGTACTACTTTCCAATTCAAGGTTAAAACTCTTTCCTGGAAAGCTCAAATCTAATTAGACTGGTCCATACACTATCACACGAGTGTATGGCAATGGAGCTTTTGAAATTGAAGATGCAAAGGGGGTGAGATTCAAATTCAATGGACATAGGTTGAAGACATACTTTGGAGAAGGTCATGATGTGCGGGTTGTTGAAGTGGTGTATTTGGATGATGTTTGAAGAACATATCCACGCCGTACCATGACATTAAATTAGGCACTTCTCGGGAAGTGTTAGTTGTTTTCAATAACGTAAGTGTCAAATATGCAGGTTTCATGTAAAAATGGACGATGGAAAAGGCAACTCGGTGATACACCGAGTACGCTAAGCGAAGTTCCAACGAGTTCACCTAACGGGGTGCTCAACTTTAGGTGCTTACTGTCTATTTTGATGAAATAGAAGATCATCACCTACTTGGTGATGCACCGACGCTATTGGGCGAACCCGCTGCAGTTCACCTAATCGGCGCACAAAATGGGAAGCACACCAGTAATTTCAGTGACATTCATGGAAAGAACAAAAAATTGCCCATGTGCATTGGGCGATCATGGTGTAGTCCACCAAAGTTAATGATATATTGTTCTAAGCTACAGACTACATAGGCGATCTGTTCTTACTTGGCGATTCGCCGAAAAAGGCGCTTAATGTCAATCTCAGTAACTTCTCAGGGAGTGCTTTCATCTTCATCTCTTTATGATATTTCTGTGCATTGAGGACCCTGCTTTTTCCTTTTTCATGGGGTGAGGGCCTTTGAGACAATATTTCCCTTTTTGATTGTATTTTGTTATTTAGAGTTTTGAATAATTGTAGTACTTTACTTATTTATATTATAGTGCTCTTTTGGTTGAAGTGTGTCTCTTGTTTCTATTTCATTCTCTCTTGATTTTGCAACCCCCCATGAGTTTTAAAAAATGTGAAATACTTAGAGTATTCGTTGATAACAATTTGAGGACCAATTGTGTTCGTTATCGATCTCTTGAATAGTACTCATGATGAGCATGGTGTAGAGTGTTGGTGTTGCGAGAATGAAATTGATGTGGTTGCACTTTTGAGTGATCTCTTTGAACTTCTTGTTGACTAGCTACGTTTTGATGTGTGCGTTGCAAAGAACATCACACGCACGCTTTTGATCTTTTCAGGATGTGCTAAATGAGTTTATTTTGAAGTGCCATGTGTGGTGATGTCTTACTTGAAAGCATGTATGTGGAGTCCTTGAATTTTCCTTGTTAGTTTAATTATTTGAATCTTGGTGAATATGGGACATGATCTTGGGCAACAATTCAAAGAGGGTACCTAAATGTCCATAATCCTTTGTGACTACCTTGTGAGGGTGTGCATCCATGTTGGCACCATTTGAGCCTAACCTATTGGTTGGCAAAACCAAAATAAAGCCTTTTGAAACAAATTATCCCTACCTTCTCATCAAAAATCCTTTTTGAAGCATTGTTATGTTTTGATATCTAACTGAAGGTTGGGGGTGTGGAAAGGAAGGAAGAATGAAATCCAAGTAAAGGGCAAAGAAAGATGAAATGAGACTTAACTTTGAAAGTTGTTACAAAAAGAAGGAACCCCTCCTTATAAAAAAAGAGTCATTGTGATGAAAATGCTTTTGAAAAATAAAAATGAAAAAGAGAAGTGAATGAAATAAAGGGGATCTCAAATAAATAAAATGACAAGTAAAAGTTTGAGTTCTCAAATGAAAAAGAAGGAAAAGAACTTGAGAAGAGGTGATGATGATTGCAACAACGCTTTGGAAAGATAAAGTCACCAAGCCAAATTGATCGTACCTTAACCCTCAGCCCCATTACAAACCTAAAAGACCCTTGAGATCTTGCATGAACTAGGTTATGTGATGATTGGAAAATATGAGCAAATCTATGGGACAAAGTTAGCACGTGTTTCTCTTTTGAGAGAGTGAGAGTTGCATTGATTCCTTACACCTTTGTTGATTTGCTTTACGAGAGCATGAAATCGTTCTTGATGTGAGGGCACTTGAATGCATTTTTTGAAACATATTCTTGCATTAGATAAGAATCTAAAGTGAGCTTGAGATTGTGTTGAGACCTTTTAGTCATAATTTGAAGATTTTTTATCATGATTATTGAGTGTAGCATGTTGTTGAGAGTAGTCTTGTTATGACACTTGCATGTTAGCTCTCATTGAATACTATTGTAGACACCTTTATTAAGCTAATGGTGTTCTTGATTTACTTGAGGACAAATAAAAGTTTAAGTTGGGGTGTTGATGAGTGGTAGAATTGCACTCATTTGAGGTCTATTAAGCTCAATAATTAGTGTCCTCAATGCCTAATTTTGTACTATTCTGATGATATATTGATGATTTGCAGTAATGAAGGTAAATGGACAAGGCAAGGATTGATGTTTGAAAAAATGTCCAAAAATGCAAAAATAAGTGCAAACTACACATTGTTGATCGCCAAACAAGAAGGGTGAATTGCCAAATAAACCTGAGACCGCCTAAGTCGACAGTGCACTGAGTCAACTCTCAAGGTCAAATGGCGAAGTGAGACAAGAATGGCAATCATCCAATGGACAAAAGGCGAAGTGAGTGGATGTCACCGAATCTAAAAGTGCTGGCAGATAAAACGATGGTCCAATGGGCGACATGAGGTGGCAATCGGCGATTCACCGATTTAACAAAAGTGAACTCAAACAGTATCATCGAATAATGCTCAAACACCTGAAGCAAGAAAAAGGCAAACCGAAGAAAGATGTACTATTCCCTGAATGAGACGCGGAGTTCAATTTTGAGCAAAATTTTAGAAAACTATAAATAGCACAGATGAGAGAGAAAGAGGGTGCGGAAATTGAGAGAAATAGTCTGAACATTCTAGAGAGAGAAACATTTTCCATTTAGTGAGAACACTTTTAGTTTTGAGTTTTTTTAGATTTATGAACTTGAATTTGGTAATTTGAGGTGGATTTGCTATTAAGTGCTCAATTTCATGCAAGGTATAATTTATTTTTACTTTGCAATGTGTGGCTAAAATTCCAAACTATTGGGGTATGATTATGGGTTGGGTGTTGATATAATTTAGTGAGTTTGTTGAATTGCTCTGTTTTATGGCTGTTAATCAAAGATTTGACTGATTTCTGAGTGGTTAGTTTATGAATTAAGGTGGCCATTCTAATTTTATTTTCGATCTTGCATTGGTGCCCAAAAGAGACCAATATAAGTGGGTAATCTGTTCAATAGCTACAATTTAGTGTACTTGATTGTAAATCTAAGGTTTTGGGTTGTTTAGCATGGCATATAGATGAGACCGAAAGGAGATTCTATGCAAGGATGCTTTGAGATAGAAAGAAGACTAACATCAATTATGATGACCTCTATTATTTGTTATTAATTAGTTGTAACGAGCAATTCTACAATCCCCCAAGTGAAATCAACATTCAATTTCCACACCCCTAGAGTCAATTAGTTTCGTGAATCCTCAATTATTTCAATATTGTCAATTTGGTGTCTAAATTGGTGTTGTTAAAACTGGTGGGTTTCTCTACCCATTTGCTATGTCAACTCCATTGCAACTAATTTCTAGTTAACTCTCTAATTAAATTCTTAACCACACACCATTCCCTATGGGATTCGACCTCGACTCTTAGTTGAGTATTTTTATTGACGACGGCTGTTGTCTCTTTTAATTGGTTTTAAAGAGGGACATTTGAGCATTATCACTGCCTCAAATGGGATATTGAGAGATAGTAATAATTTATCCAAATTGTGCATATTGGCCACTTCCTCTTGTAGCTCTATGATTTTTTGTTTTAACCTTAAAACCAAATCATTAGAGTGATGCCCCCCCCCCCTCCCTCAAAAGTCCAGGGGATTATCTTGGAACGATCACACCAATCCTTTCTGTGATGCTATTGTCATCAACCATTTTACCTTTTCCTTTATGATTTGGACATGGAGGAAGAGGATGAGGATCCTCTTTTGATCGAGTGTGGTAGGCCAGAGTACGCAAATCAATCTTTGGGGTTCAGAGAGACAAAATTAAAATCAAAAGAAAGAAAAGTTAGGAGTGTCAAACATATTATGATAATAAACACACTTGTTTGCTAAAATAAACGTCCTCTAATGCAAGGAGCCTCCTTAAGTTAGAGGTAGGCCTAAGATGACAAGTAAGTGAATTTCGACACTTAATTCTAGCCTTATTGACATTATTTGGAGTTTAGAGTTAGAAAAATATGAAAAACAAACTATTTTATTGATAACAAATGTAACCATTACAACTTTTGGTAAATGATAAAACATAAATAATACCAAGGGTATGGGAATTGGGATAACAAATGGGAATAATCCTAAACTTCAAGCTCTTCCATGGCATTGCTTTAAACAACTTTAAGTAACTTGACCATTATGAATCTACAAAAAGAAAGACAACAATTTTTTTTTGTCATAACTTGGCTTGGATTAATTTATCGTGATCACTTTGACACATAATATGTAGTTTGTCTATTAAGTGTTCGAACCCTTTAAATAATAGGGTGGCTACTAATAATGTGGATTGACACAAAGTGTCAAATCACCTAGGGTTTTATGCATGCATGGCCTAATTAAAGATGGGTATAACTCAATTTTAAGGTTTCTAAAAGTTGAATAGACACGGACTAGAGGTATTCTTATGTGAGAAGACATATGGTTCCACGGTAGTAAGACTATCCGCTTCTACCATGAATATGTCAACTCTCTAATATAGGGGTTTTGAAGAGAACATGTGAGAAGTGAAAAGGCACGACATCACGAAAAAGAAATAAAAAAGGAGGTTCCCAATTGGGGGAAGTATGAGAGGAATGACAGTTTATCAAAACAGTAAAAAATAGCAAGTAAGATGAAAAATAGTAACACATACTGTCACGAGATGACGTATAAGACCCCGAGATGCCCTACACAAGCAACTTGACATACATTTACACAATATAATAGATATAATAGAAATCATATCAAAGTAAAGTGTTTGACATATAAACAGAATTCTAACATAGTCTTGACAAGCCATCTATTACATCAAAGAAGTGGTCAGGACGTAATCTGTACACCACGTACAATGTATGAAAAATAAAACATAATGAAAATGAAGTAAAGGTAACATGGTCCTCAGAACATGAGGATTCATCAATTCTTGTTCTTCAAATGGTCAATCCAACTAGCCACGAACGAAGGAGGGAGATCATCGGACCCTACATTAGTGAAACAATGTAGGCACACGTATGAATTAGTACATGGAATGTACTAAGTACGAGGGGTATGCATGAAAACGTAAAACATGATCATAAGAGAAAATAATGAAAAACATGGTATGCATGACCAAGCTAAACATTGTAAAACCTTTAATGAATATCATAAATCATGACATGGTCAATGCTTCATAAAATCTTTAAGGATAATTTAGTTCATTTTGTGAGATATTAGCTTTAACCGACAATAGACCATGCAAGCCATAACATGGAATCTGCTGTAACTCCCAAGGTAGAACTCCTTATCGTATCATATTCTATATGTAGATCCACTAGCTAGGCCATTTAAGCCAACCCTACGAGGGCACGTATTTTGAAACTAGAGGTTTCTACTAGAGACTACCCTATTTGAGCCTCCACCTCAAATTTGTCTCGGTGCTAAGTTAAATCCCAACGGAATAGTCATTTTCATAAAGTTATCATCAATGGAAAAGTAAAAATAGAGTAGATCATTAAATCTTGAATCAAGTCTAAGTGAGAAATTTTTTCACCAAGCCATGATCCCTTAATATGTGAGAAAATTCCCTTTACAATTTAGTTGATGATCATCTTAAAGCAACCTAGATCGTAAACAATCCTTTTTCATAAATCATGCACAAGTTCATGAAAACATCATTCATTGATTCTTAGCTTTTCTTCAATTTTATGTAAATTAGGGTTCATAGTCAAAATCATTATCAATGCATGGGCTCATATGATTTCAATTGGAAAGTATGTAATTGGGTTAAAATAACCATAATAAGATAAAATTCAAGCAATTGGATCAACATAAATAGAGCCCATGAAGAGTTGAAAGAAAACTTAATCAATTTGATTGAAATTGAGTTGGAGAATTGGAGAAAACCTTGGGACTCAATGGGTGAATGAAACCCATTAATGAAACCCTACATACCTTGAGGATCAAATACCTTGAGGAGACTTGACTTGAAAATACTAGTTCCTTGACATTGGGGGAGAATTGGAGGGGATGAACATGGATGGATTTAGGGAATTTGAGGGAATGAAAGAGTTGGGGAAATTTTAAGTGTAGAACTGAGGTCCTAAATCAAATCTTTGAATCCCATTTATGAAAGCCATCGATGGCTCATCAACTTTCCTACAGTTTGTCCTATTCATCTGTAGGTCAAACTTCAGAAGCTTAATTTTCTAAATCTCAACTCTGGTTCTACGATTCACTTCTTACGACTCGTAGGACTTCCTACGGTCCGTAGGTTGGAATCATAGACCACTGCTTCAGAGAAACTTTATGCATTTTTCTTCCCTTTTCAACTTTCTAACTTCTGAGGTGTTACAATATCTCCCCCTTGGAAACATTCATGCTCGAATGGGACTCAAGCTAGTATGAATAAAGTAGGAGAGGAACTAAAAACCCAACATGGATGCAAAGTTTCATCCAAATGCACATAAATATTGAGAATCACTCCAATCTAAATCATAACATCAAAATTCAAGTTTTCATGAACATGTATGCACATGGAAACATAGAAATGACTAAAACGCATGAATTCAAAAGAATGAATCATAAGGAGCTAATACCTCCAACTGAGTAAGAGCGGAGGGAAAGAGATGAGGTTACCGGGACATCATATCAGCTTCGGCCTCCCAATTAGCACCCTCAACTGATTGATTCCTCCAAAGAATCTTCACAGAAGAAACTTTTTTATTTCTCAACTTTCAAACTTGCCAGTCTAAATCTCAACCGGAACCTCTTCATAATAAAGATTTTCCTTAACTCTCAAACATTTCAAAGGAACAATAGATGTCGGATCTCCAATAAACTTCTTCAAAAAAGAGACATGGAACACCGATTGTACCGATGCTAAATCATTAGGCAAATCAAGTTCATAAGCAACCTTGCCAACACGCCTCAAAATTTGAGATGGGTCCACATACCGCAGACTAAGCTTCCCCTTCTTTCCAAACCTCATGAAACCCTTTATGGGTGAAATTTTTAAGTAAACTCAATCATCAACATCAAATTCTAGTTCTCTTCTCCTAACATCGAAATATGACTTTTGTCGACTTTGAGCCATTTTTAAACTCTCACGAATAAGTCAGACCTTTTCCATAGCCTCATGCACCAATCCGGGACCTATGAAAGCAACCTCACCAACCTTAAACCAATCAATAGGAGATATGTACCTCCTACCAAAGAGAGCCTCAAACGGTGCCATCCCTATACTAGAATGATAGCTGTTATTGTAAGCAAACTCAATCAAAGGCAAATGATCATCCCAATATTCCTTGAAGTCAATCACACAAGCTCTTAACATGTCCTCCAAAGTCTGAATGGTACATTCGATTTGTCCATCGGTCTGAGGGTGAAAAGTCGTGCTAAGTTTCACTTGAGTACCAAGACTTTTATGAAATTCAAACCTTTTTCTTTCTTTTTTGACTTTCCAACTTCCGAGGTGTTATACATATGCAGTTTTAAGGAAATTGGTAAATAAATAAATCAATAAATACAAAATAATAAATAAATATAAAAACAAAATAAAATACATAAAGGATTGGGGAAGAGGCTTGACACGTAATAATTAAAACAGAAAGTAAATTACGACAACTAAATAAAGCATGCAATCATGTGATAAAAAATAACATATAAATACACATAAAAGGTTGATGAATGGTTTGACATGTAAACAATTAGAACAAAAGAATTAACAATAAATTACTATAAATAAATTAAACATTTCATTCATGTGATAAGAAAAATAATAACATAATTCTAGCATTTAAATTTAAGTTAAAGGAACAAAGGAAAGAGATTATCATGTAGAACAAATATAGGGAAACTAACAAAGGAAAGAAAATAAATCATGAAAAAATAACAAATAAGGAAAATGGAACGGGTTAAACATGTAATTAACAATAGGAAAATAAAAAAATAAAAAAAAATAAAATAAAGCCAGAAAACACATAAACCTCACACAAATATATAAAACTAATGGTAAGAACCTAAGTATCCCAGTAGAGTTGCCATGCTGTCACGCTCCATTTTTTTTAAAACGAATTATGCAACGATGTGACAACTCTTTTAGGATTTTAAAAGAGAAGAGTCTCCACCTAACGATTTAAAGGCATGTTAAGGTACCATTCTAAACTAAGTAACACTAAATTAAATTAAAAGGTTAACAAAATCAGTGATCGAATAAGGGTTCAAATTACCTCGAAGAGAATATGTTAAGCACCTTTCGAGGTCCATAAATGTGAGTCCCAACCGGATCTCATATAATTATGTCGGGGTTAAAATATGGCTAATAAGGTCACTTTATTTTAATTAATTAAAGACGAACTAAGTATAAGAGGTTATGAAATAAATTAAATACAAAAAATAGATACAAACAAATAAACAAAAAAAGACACATAAGTAAGAATAGATAAGCAAGAAGATAGAATTTCACAAATGATATACGAAAGAATAGATTTTAATTAACTATACTACCCCAAATAATACATACAACAATATATAAAGGAAAATGAAAAGATATCAATTAAACTTAAACTAAATTATCCTTCTCGGAACAGCGCCTTGTTTATTAATCGGAGGACAAATCATAATTTGTCGTTTTCTTCTCGAGTTACTTACATCATTTCTGAAAGGTCTATCTACCACTGCCCCACTTAAGTTCATTTATTATTAAGAGCCTAAAAGTGAACTAAAATCTAACGTCCTAAAAGGTGCCTAACGTTCCAGCTTAATGTCCAAAAGACATTGGACTTAGTAAAAGGGTAAGTTTTAGACTAAGAAAAATCTCAAATTACCTAATTAGACACTAAACATCAAACATAACAAATAGAACGAGCAATTAGTAAGTTAATATCTCATGTTCGCCTCTAACTTAGTTATTGGCATGTTTGAAAACGCATATAAATTGTGAAGGTCATAAAAAATAGGTGTGTCCATGCATAATTAGACATACAAGTCGTAATGCAAAACTTGATCAACATGGAGGCAAAACTTCATTATTAGACATATGAGGACATTCTGATTACTAAGCTAGTTGTAATAAAAGAAAGACATTTATGATAAATTTTAGTTATCAACATGCTAGCTTTCAGAACACATTAAAATTATAGGCATGATATCTATATGGATTAATATGTAGGAAATTATTTAATAAAGGCCTATGATATGATATCTAATTAATTAGCATGATGAGATTATTACATAAAACCTATAGCATGCTGAAAATTATTTATAAACATGATATCTAACTCATATCTAACTCATACTATAGGCATGATTTCGATATGACTACCATGATGATTTTATTATGTAGTAGCTATAGACAAGATTTTTATAAGATTGACTTAAGTTTGCATGCTGCAAAAATAATGTGATAGACGTTACGGAAGTTGTTTTGAAAAAATGTTAATAGTAGGTCAAATAATATAATAAAGTGCAAAAAGTTGAGAGTAATAAATTCCTTTGGAAAGTTGTCTAATGAATAAGAAATATGTTACTGTTAAACGATTTACTTTAAATGTAGTTAAGAGAAGCAATCAAATATTTCAAGGCAATTAATTCCTACAAGCATGAGTTATAACATTAAATAAATAAAATATGATAAATAATTATAACTCAAGTAGCACATAATTCCCTCCCCTTTAGAAAGTGTCCCCAATTATCTCATAAATGGAGCAATGTTTGGTATTGAGTTATGACAAACTCAATAATAATAATAATAATAAAAAAATCTTCGATGACTGACATAATGGAAATAATATTAAACAATGGTCCTATATATGAAATGTCCCTATTCCCAGGCGAACTCTTCAGGTATCGAAACCAAGTTCGAATCGCTCCTAAACCGAAGAAACACAACCATTTTCCAAGAACACAAGATATACAATGATTATTTGAGTATGCAATTATAAATAGACAGCTAAGACGATATTAATTACAAGCTTGGCAAGTAGTGGATATCACAGGAAGAGAGAGGTAAGGACTGACCTGGATGCTTTCGAGCATCCCAAATGTTAAATAATACAAAATTAGAAGGTACACAAAACTATCACATAGATTATTAAATGCGTCATTTAAGAGAACTAACCGACAAGTGTTGATTAATAATGAGTAATCCAAGAAGTTCAGTAACAAAAGCAAATAGTGATTCAAGTTCATATAATCAACACCTAATCCTTGACACGTCAAGTTCACAAGAATATTGACGATTTCGAGCAGTGCTTATGTCAAGGAGGATGTTTTGGATCAAAGTAGGCCAGTAATTTAGAGAGACAAAATTAGAGAATAGACCAAAAGTGCTGAATATTGAATGTAGAAAAAAATATTCGAGCAAGAAGATGTAAGGTCTGATCTTTCTGATGTACAAAAGATATGTAGTTAGTTCACTTTGTTTGAGTGATAAAAAGTGTGTAAAAGAATGAGAAGGAGTTATGCCTATATAGGGAAAAGGTACTAGAGTCAATCACAGAAGTAATGAAAGAATAATATCAATCAAAGGAAGAATTATCCTTAATTAGATTAGGAGAAATAATTAAGCAGAATTCAGGCCAAATTTACCATAAACAGAAAAAGTAAAATAATTAGATCAATAAAGGGTAAGACCAAATTAGTGTCACCAAAGTTGAACAAGTAAAAATGGTAATTCAGATTTCAATCAAAACATATCAATTTTCTATAAATAACCGAATCCTATGAAGATAATGAATGAAGCAATGTATAAATAATGAAGTACAAAGGCTGTAAAAGATAAAATAAGAAAAAATTTCAACTAAACAGTTAGAGGTTAGCATAAATAACGAAATGTTAAGCCTTTTTCCCATAAACTAGTTTATATCAATCTAAGTTTACCATAGATAACTTAGTATCAAAGTTTTTACCAGATGAAAAATCAAACTGTTCACAATGTAATATATTAGTAACTATAATTAATTCCCACAAATAAAGAACTTCAAATATCATACCAAATTTTACCATAATTAAGCTAATTACACCATCTGTAGAATCAATTCAAGGAATATGATATGCTAGGATAGAGAAATAATCAACTATACAGCGAAGCTAACTAGAAAAGACCAAGTGTTAGTAGCACACATTCAATTTTATAACAAATCAAAGAACCAGAAAATCTCAAAAATCAAGCATGTAAAACTATCTTGCTTAAAATTTAAGGGAATAATTCACAGATTGTTACGAATCACATTCAAACAAATTAAGAAGTTATTAATCTCTAGTGGAACATTAAGGTTGTCACAATGATACTTTCAACAAAGATAAAATGATAATGACATACCAACTAACAAAATTAAGCAGAAGAATATTGGAAGCAACTTGTGTAAAACAAATTCACACGTTTCATAATCAGTAGCAAGTTTTATTAATTCATTAGAAGAGAAATAAAGATATAGCAATTAGTAATTGAATATTAGAAAGGCCATACCGGTGGGAGTTGTTTGCTTTGTCATCACTACTTCAGCTTCACCGGAAAGAAGCAAACAATGAGGAGGACAAACGGCGCTGGCGGAGAGGGGTTTCACTGTTTGCATGGTGGTTGTTGTTGTTGCCGTCTGGAGTCGGAGAGGTGAGGCAGTAGCTCTCTTGTCGTTGCCATTTGCCGACCTTGCCGGTGGGGTCTTCTAATAAAGAGACTGTGAGGGAGAAGGGAAGGAGAAGAGGTGATGGGGGACTAGTGGTTGCTGGTCCGTGGGCCATCGCCAGACGGCGATGATGGCAACTCTTGACGACATTGAGCAGAAGACGATATGAGATGGGAAAGGGGAGCGATGACCTGGTCGCTAGGATTTTTTCCAGTGGTCTTTGTTGGCGATGGATGAAACTGACAGAGAGGGGAGGGGTTGCGGTGCTTGAAAGAGATAGAGAGAAAAGGTGGAAAGTTATAAGGTTTTGAGTCTTTGGTGGTTAAAATAGAAAAGTAAATGGTTAGTAGATCTCAGCCATTGGATTGTTAAGATGAACGATTAAGATTGGATCTCCGATATTGATCAAGATGAGATGGACGATTGTGATTAAAAGAGGGATTTGGAATCTTAAATTGGATCAAAAGGTTATAATTGAAATAAAATAGTAGTTAGAATCAACATAAGATTGAATAGAAAAGGCTAGAATTGAAATTAATTGGGATGTAATAGGCTATGATTTAAATGATTTGGAAGGAAGATTATATGAATTGCTACTTAAATAATAAATTACTACACATATTAGATAACTTTCATATAAAATAAAGACACTTAAATATTATAGATGTTAAATAGAAAAGTAAAGTAATTATTTCAAATTTAATGACCGATATTGTTCAAACTACTCTTCAAATGAATTAAAAGGATAAGCGATAGTTGCCAATAAAAATATCCAACTAAGATTTAGGGTTGAATCCCACAGAGAATTATACAAGGCAAGTAATTCTATCAAGAAATTTAGAATGTAAATTCATTTATTTGTAGTAATAAAAATAGTGCGTGGATGATTCCACCAAATTTAATAAGAGGGTCTGGTTATCAATAGTCAAAATTGAACTAGAATCTTAGAAAATCAAATAAGTAACAAGAAATCTAGGGATGCAGGGATTGGAAATCAATGTCACATAGAGGTAGTTGTGTTGCTCTATAGTGATGAACATTCATGGATAGGCTGGGTCATATTCAATGACACTAATCTTCTTTCAATCACAAAACTTCATTTCATAGAATCTCCTTTCGGTCTCATTTATGCGCAATACCAAAAAACCCAATATCTTACTGTATTCTCTCTTTCGATGCAGAAATAGGGCAAATAGATCCGACCCATAACCTCTATTTTCAAGCAAGTTATAGATATCATACCTAAATTGCAAGTATCAGAATAATTACCTACTCTAATCAATCTCTTTAGAGCATCAATCAGAGATTGGAAGTAGGAATTAAGTTTGCAACCTTAAACCATAAGTCAACCCCATGCTAATTAGCCCAAATTCATGCAAGAACAACAGTAAAACAGAGCATAAAACAATACCCACTACATTAAATAAACACCCAACCCAATTATTGCACCCCTAGATTTTGGAGTTTTAGCCACCCATCACAAAGGGTAAAGAAATTATACCTTCCATGAAAGAAGCCATGGGTAACATGGAATTAGCAATCACAAGAAATACCCACTTTGAATTTCAACTTCAAATTGTCAATTTCAAAGCAAAAGTTGAAAACTCCAAAAAATTAAAAGTGTTCTTCACAAAGTAAAAAGTGTTTCTCTCTCTAAGGAATTAAGAATTCCCTCACAATTTTTCAAACTCTGAACTCCTTTCTCTCCCTCTCTCCCTCTCTCTTGGACTATTTATAATTTCACCAAAATTTGACCCAAAACTCAATGTGTGACCCATTGGGCGACGTTAGTCGGGCTCACCGATCACATTAGGTGAATCGCCAACTGCTCTTCCTCTCGCCTTTATCTTGTTTTAGGCTTCAGGTATTTGAACCTTCGTTGGTAAGCTCGTTAGAGTCTGCCTTTCACATTTGGCAAATCACCGAATACCACCTTTGTTCGCCTTGCAAGTCTTCAATTTTCCCCATGTACTATCACCTTCGAAGATGGTCAACATGTTCCCCTTACTTATTCAGCGTGTCGCCTTTCCATTTTGAGTTCATCGACCTGCTTCAATTAATTCAAGTGTTGTGCATTGTTGATTTGGGCGAGGTCGTATCCATAGAGCAATCCGCCTTTCTTGTTAAGCAATAAAAAATGTGGATATTACACTTTTTTTTCTTCATATTTTTGGCCATTCATTCAAACATTCATCCTTGCCTCATCCTTTAGCTTTCATAGCTACAAATAATGAAAATATCATTAGAATAGGACAAAATAGACATTAAAAACACAAATTGTTGAGCTTAATAGTTCTCAAATGAGTATAAATTTACCACTCATCAACCACCCCAACTTAAACTTTTGCTTGTCCTCAAGTAAATCAAGAACACAATTAGCTCAACAAAGGTGTATACAATAGTTCTCAATGAGAGCTAACATGAAAGTACCATTACAAAACTACTCTCAGTAATATGCTACACTCAATCATGATCACGAAGATTCAAATTATGACTAGCCGGTCTGAACCCAAGATCAAGCTCATTATAGCTTCTTTTCTAATGCAAGACCATGTTTCAATAAATGCATTCAAGTGCCCTCACGTTAAGAATGATTCCATGCTCTCACAAAGCAAATCAATAAAGAAGTAAGGAATCAATGGAACTCTCACTCTCCCAAAAGATTAATACATGCAAGCGTTATCATATAGGTTTGCCCATATTTTCCAATCATCACACAACTCAGTTCATGCAAAATATCAAAGGTCTTTTAGGCTTGTAATGGAGCTGAGGGTTAAGGTATGTCAATTTGGCTCAGTGACTTCACCTTTTTCAAAACATTGTTGCAATCATCTTCACCTCTTCTCAAGTTCTTCTCATTCTTTTTTATTTGAGAACTCAAACTTTGGTTTATCAATCACTTTATTTGGAACCTCCTGATGAGTTCGAGATTTTGACTCATTTGGGCTTTATTTTGATAGTTTAAGTATCCTCAAATGCCTATTTTTATGCTCTAAATTGATATTAAAGTGTTTATTTACAACTATGAAGGCTAAAGAGCAAGGCAAGGACATAACCGGACAAAAAGGAACTAAAGAGTTGAAGAAGTGAAGAAAAAGAAATCCTGTCGATCGCTAAGACCACTCGGTGCACCACCAAGTGGCTCTTTAGCTCACCCAAAGTTCCAGCATGCCAGCCCCGGGGAAAAACTAAGTTGGCGAGAGAAACGGGTAGTAGGCAGATCGCCGATCGGTTCCGCGACGACAAATTGGATCGCCCAAAGTTACAGGACCTCAGATGCTGAAGGCCAATGCAAAATGGCGATGGAAGAGGACAATCGGCGGATCACCGATCCATTCGGCGAGGCGTGACTTAATCCGCCGAGTGGAATTTCAGGTTAAATTTTGGGAAACTATAAATTGGGTTTTAAATGGAATTATGAGGAGTTGGCTCTGAGAGTTCTCACCCAGATATTACAGCTCCCATTCTAGAGTTAGAGTTTCTCTCACTTTTTGAGTGCTAATTGTAGAATTTTGAGGTTTTGAAAGTGGGTCTTTGAATTTAATCTTTGGAAAGCATTGTAAAGGCTTGGAAACTTTTACTCAGCTGATGGCTAATGCATTTGGTAACCGTTTCTCTATTTTTATGATGTGTAGCTAAAACCCCAATTCTTGGGATGTGATCATGTGTTTATTTGTCTAATTATCTTATGGGTTTGTTGTTTGATAATGAAATTGCTGTTTTAATGTGGGTTTAATCATTAGCTGAGTTTTAATATATGAATTGTAGTTGCAAATGCAATTCTAATTTTGAGTTCTTAGCTTTCTTGAGAAAGGAGTTTTGGAACCAAAGCTTTTGATTAATGATTTGTGGGTATTGGGTCAACATGGGTTCAGCTCGAGAGAGTGAATCTTGAATCTAATCCTATCCATCTAGCTCGAGAGAGTGGATGTATTAAGGTTGTGGGCTGATTACCTTGTTAAGCTTGTTGATGTTCGAAAGAAATCACATGAATCATAATAATTGTTCGAGAGAAAGCTATTACACTTAAAGTCTAGCCTACCCACAGTGTTTCAGCAACTTATTGTTAGATTTCAATTACCCATATACCATAATTAGCTTATAAACGATCACATCCCAAGAACTCCTCTCTATATTGTTATCTTCCCCTGTTTTCATTGTTGTTTCAGCTGTTCACTGCAAATCCAAACCCCCATCTGACATTCGTTGTCACCTCTTTAGATTTATTTGTATGTTTTTAATAATTTTTATTCCTATAACCGTTTAGAACTTGTTTATACTTCATAACTGAATTTTAGACACGTACCACTCCCTATGGGTTCGACCCCAACTCTTCATTGGGTTTTATACTGACTAATGATCGTTTACACCTAGAATTGGAAGAGGTGTTCTTGAAACGTTCTAATCAAAATGGCGCCGCTGCCGGGGAGTGGTGTTGTTTGAAATTCTATTATTGAAGTTAAATTGTGTTCTTTTTGTGTTATAGTTGAATCAACTTACTTTGGCTTGTGTTTGTATTGTTTGTGTTGAGCAGAAGAAGAGATGAGCGTAAACGGGATTAATAGTAGCCAAGTGGGCCACCAAGACGATATTGGAAATCCGAACGATGTAAATGACCCAATTCAATTGGTTGGTGTAGGTGCAATTCGTCTACCTCTGGCTGAAGGAAACACTGCTTTCCACATCACTAGCACAATGGTTCAGCTCCTACAATTGAAAGGATTATTTGGGGGGCTGGCTTATGAGGATCCCCATGAGCATATTCGAAACTTTGTGGACGTTTGTGGACCATTCTCATTCAAGAACGTATCACAAGAATCAGTCCGTCTCAGGTTATTTCCATCTCTTTGATGGGTGAAGCTACTAAATGGTTGGCTGAGTTATCGAGAGATTCCATCACCTCTTGGGATGAGCTTACCCTAGTGTTCCATGTGAGATTCTTTCCCCCCATCGAAGATGATGACGCTAAGGGATGGCATCCAAGGTTTCAAATGCTTGGAATGTGAGCCAATCCACGAGACGTGGCTGAGATTTAAGAAGCTGGTGCTTCAATGCCCAACTCATGGACTTCCAAATGACGTGCTGCTGCAACACTTCTATAGGAGTCTCGATTCGGTGAACAAAGGAGTTGCTGATCAACTTGTTTCCGGCGGTATAATGCAACAATCCTATGAAGTGGCGTCTCAACTCCTTGATTGCATGAACAAGATCAATAGGGCATGGTACACTCGTTAAGATCAAGTGTTTTCTCTCACCTTTAGAATGACAAAAGAGCAGATTGAAAAGGATCAAGAGAGAAACCAAAACATGGCCAAATTGATGACCCAGCTGGATATCTTGGCTAAAAATGTCACGGGTAGTGGTGCAAAGAGTGTTAATGTTGTGGGTTTTGGTGGAGTAAATCCCGATGAATCACTGTAAAATGAGGAAATGAACTTCCTTGCAAATCAAGGAGGAGGATTTTGTTCAAACTATCTAAGGCCAGGTGGAAATCCAGATTGGAATAGAGATGAGGGATGGAGAGACCGTGATAGAGATTGGCGTGATCGTAACGCCACTTGAAAGGAGAGAGAGGGTGACAAGGACAGGTATGTCCCACCCCATGAGCGTCAAAAGCCCAAGGAATCATAAGGTGGCCGTACAGAAGATATGCTCTAATGCATTCTCAACAAAGTTGAAGGGTCAGACAAAGTGTTGAAAGAGATGAAGGAGGATGTCTCAACTCTCAATCAGACTGTGACTTCTCACTCAGTCTCTATTAAGCAGCTGGAAACACAAATGGGTATAATCTCAACCCAATTGAATCCAAGACAAAAAGGGGGGTTGCCTAGTGACACAATGGCCAACCCCAAAAATAAAGCTTGAATTGGTATTTCCGTCGTGCCACGACGCTAAATAAGACGCTTCTTGGGAGGCAACCCAAGTTTTTGATTTTGAATAACTGGTGTTGATTGTGCAGGTTGAAAAAGTGAAAAGTGTTGGAAAATGGGTAAGTTGGTGAGCAAAAGTCCAGTCGGCGATTCGCCAAACAGGTTGGCGAAGCCCCACTTGGACCGCCGTTGAAAACACCCAGCTTGAAGGGGAACTCCGTAAGAGTCGGCAGGCTACATGCTAAATCGGTGACTCACCGAACAGGTCGGCGAGCTCGAATATGTCCGCCGTTTGAACCCCTAAATTGCTGGGAGTCCTGTAATACTCGGCGACCCAAAATACCACTCGGTGTGTCGCCAAGTGGTTCGGTGGACTCGACTTACACCGCCGAAGGGAGCGCGAACTGAAAGGTTTTAAAGGCCATACGATTTAAATTTCAAAATCCTTCATCTTCTCTCATTTCTAACCCCCGTACTCTCACTCCCTACTTTAGATCTTTCATATTTCCCTTGTTTTTACTCTCATATCTTGTAAAATCATTGTTCGGATTGTGAAACTTTGCTGCCTAACTTTACAAATAAAAAATTTGACATAAAGGTTGGTTTTCCAAACCCTATACTTCAAATGTGTGGTTGAAATAGAATGCAATCGGTAATTTGTTGTTGATTTTTGTTGGGTATTTGATTATAATCGATGTTAGATTGATTGAATTGCCCGTAATGATTTGATTTAGTGCCTAATGTTGCATTTTTGGTCAATTCCCGTGTCTTTGCTTGATAAAATCGAGTCTAAATTATTGGGTTGCGGTGAAAATGTGTTGGGTCTAGTGGGATAAAGTCTGAGTAACCCCGGATTGTGCTAAATGACATAGTTTTCCCAATGATGGAGAATTTGACGCCATTCTTAAGGGAAAAAGATGTCAAATGGCCAATTTTGGCCAAATCGGGGGAAGTCTGAGTACCCCGAGGGCATGGGTAGTATGGGTATTGATTGAATTGCATGGTGTTTTTGTTTAATTTTGAATTCGGGGGCTGCGGGTTTATTTTGAAAAATGGGGTTGAAATCTGGCATGAAGTGCCATTTGGCGAGCCAAGTCGGGCACACCGAGTGGTTCGGCGGTTCGCCAAGTCCCCCACAGATCGCCCTTAATTTCGTTAAATTGTTGAGTTAAGTTCTGTAACTTTCGGTGAGATTCTTAGCTCACCGAGTTCACTTGGTGACTCGCCAAAAGGACTTCTTGATCGCCCTTCTACACCCTTAACCCCTAAAATACACTGTAACTTTCGGTGGACCACTTCTAGTCTGCCGATTGGTGTTGGCGATCCACCGAATGGCCCTGAACATCACCGACCTCTCTTGAGTTTTGAAAATTTTTGTGCTGGTACTTTTGGCGAACCCGATCTGGCTCGCCAAAGTAACTCGGTGACTCACCGAACGGTTCGGCGAGTATTTCTGCAACCTATTTTCTGCAATTTTTTGGAAATTGTTCTAAGTGTTTCTTCGTTGTTTTACAGATATGGCTAGAACCAACTTAACTGATAGTGGCATGCCGCCCCGAAAGCGGGCACGTGGAGTCATCATAAATGAGGAAGCAGCTGCTTCCAGTGCCAAGGCAAGGAAACCACCTCAAAAGGGAGGAAAGGGAAAGGGCAAGGTGCCCATAGCTGAGACACCGGAGTACAACTCCGGCAGTGAGGGAGAGTCCTACGATTCTCAGGCTTCATTCTCTAAGCCTGAGGACGATCAGTTATTACAGGCCCGACAAGTGGAGTTACGCTCCAAAGCTCGTCATGATCCGTCTAGGATTCCGAAGCTGACCCCTCCAACTTCAGTTCCAATGCCTCCTCTGGCACATCGGTGGTCCCGGCACCGCCAGTACAGGGTCCTCCTCCCCGGTCACTCAATCAATTAAAGGCCGAGGGATTGAGCACCATCTTAGAAAATAAGAGACTGTCCACAAATGGTGTAGTGGACAGACATCCAAATGTGTGGAACACCCTCAGGTTCCACAGCTTCGAGGTCTTCACCAAGCCCCGTGGCCTATACATTCCTACATGGGTCTGGGAGTTCTATGCTGCCTACATTGACCTGGCGCCTCAAGGGAAGAAGAAGGCTAGTGCCTTCAAGCCGGTGGACTTCGTGATGGTCCGAGGGAGGAAAGTTAGATGCAACATCGATGATATCAATGTTGTGTTTGAGAGGGCTACAAATTTCGAGCACGAGTACCAGAGTATGATCACAACAAAGACTCTGGATGACCTGAAGGGTTGGCTAGCCCCTCTGATTTCTGATACCACTCCGAGGTGGATTGAGGCCAGAGCGCCTATAGAGAAGAAGGACTTAAATGTAGCTGCTAGATACTAGTATGGGTTCATCAGCAGCACGATCATGCCGTCGCAGAATGAGTACATTCTCCGCCACCCAAAGGCGGCCTGCCTTGGATCTATCATAGCCAGAAAATGGCTAAATTTGGGGTTGATCATCGAACAGGAGATGGCCACGAGGGCCAAGCAGCGCCAGACATCTCTTCCATTCCCGGTATTGATCACAGAATTATGTCACCGGGCCGGTGTTCCTCGTGATGAGAAGAGGGATGTTGATATCACACCCACCTCCTCTACCGACATCCGGCGTATAGAGGCTGAGTACACATGAGATGAGGCAGATAGAAGGAGAGCAGCTCCAGTGGACACGTCTCCGGAGGTTGATATTGATGCGATACCTGCAGAGGCAGCCATACCTACTCCGGCCACTGGGCCTTCAGGTACCTCTAGTTCTGCTCCTTTCGACACTTCTGGCTCTTCTGCTACTCCTCAACCCCCTAGATTTGCTGCTGGTACTTCTTTCTCTCGGCCTTCAATCACCGAGGCCATGCTTCTCAAGATGGGGCACCTAGCCCATTCTACTGATGTGCGTGCTTCCCGGCTAGAGGTCGAGGTTTCCTGGATGATTGAGAGAGCTATTACTGCTACATTGATGCCTCTCAAGGCTTCTATTGATGCCTTTAAATCGAGAGTAGTGATATGTGAGCGAGGACAGAGAGCTTCTAAGGAGGTGACGGCCTTGAAGGCCGATATTATTTGGCTGAGGAAGGATGTGGACCAGCTGAAGTCACCGATTTTACCTCACTATTTGGGATGGTGGAGATCCCAGATGACCCGAGCACAAATATTCCATCTTGTTCTGATATGCATCTGGCTACCACCAGAGACGAGGTTAGAGCTGATGTTGCTGCTGTTGAGTCCGAGGCCGAGACTTATGAGGAGCAGCTTGGTGTACGTAAGGAGGCTGTTTTTGAGGGCCTAACTGACTTAGAGGAGGCCATGGTAGATTCAGCTGTTCAGGCCTCTTTGAGGGATGGGTCCATGGTGGGCTCCAGTGGAGCAAAGGTTGATGAGACACCGGGCACTGATACCCCGACAGACGAAGTGACTGAGATACAGACTTCACCCCAGGCCTAGCCTGGCAGGATGATTATTTTTACCTCCCTCTCTATTGTGTCTTATTGTTTGTTGTTTTATTTAGTTGCATTTATGGAAAACTGCTTGTTTTTGTGGGTGGGGTGAGGTATTTCCATACCTACCTCCTGTGACTGTTTTTGTGAATATTGGTTTTATTTTGATGATGTTGTTGTGAATATTGGGCCTATTTGGTTTATATCTATATATATCGTGGTTTTGGTATTGCGGATGTTTTAGCTTGTGGCCCAAGGTTTTGATTGAAAATGGTTTTGAACCAAATTTTAAAATCTTGCCACCTCTTTGTTTGTGAATGTGGCTGTTCTTGTGCAAATTTGAGTGTCGGTTGTGATCAATATCGATGACTTGAATGGTGCTCTTAATCGGAAAAAATGAATGTGCGGCTACGATGAGGCAAATGAAGTTACATAGGCAATATGTGAACTTTTAGCATCTTGTTGTGACTAGCCGATTGTTGATGAAGTCTCTTGTGATGAACATTACACGCTAGATAGCAAGTGTGAAGTCTTGTTTGATATTGGTATCAATGCCTTGTGTGGTAAGATTACTTTGAACATTGCATTTGATGACACCTAGAACTTGCCCTGTTGGTCCGGTTGACTGAGTGATGCGAACAATTGAAATGATCTTAGGATTTTTTTTTGAATAGTGAGCCAATTTGACATTATACATATTTTGTGGCCACCCTTGAGAGAAGTGTGAATCTTTTTTTGACACCCATTGAGCCTAGCCTTTTCTTGGAAGAAACTTGAACAATTGTGACCTCTCTTTATCCCTTCATCCTTAACTTTCATGAAGTATGGTTTGTTTGAATAGCCAACTTAGGTCAAAAGCCTAAGTTGGGGGTGTGGTGAAAGAGAAGGAAAGTCAAGAAGTATGAAAAATCCCCCCTTGATTTTGGATTGTTTTGAAAAAAAAGAAGAAGATGGAACCCCTCCATGTAAAAAAAAAAAAAAAGAAGAAAGAGAATGACTGAAAAAGAGAAAGAGTTGGGAAATAAAGTTGGTGAAAAGAATGAAGAATAATGGGGTATCCGGTGATTCATGATGAGCTGAATAATGGGGTCGAGTTTGAACATGTTTGAAATGTTAAAGAAATGGAGGAAAGTGATGTTCATGCCATACTTCATAAAGGTAGAAGCCACTAAGCCTAAATGACCATACCTTTACACTCAACCTCATTACAAGCCTTAAAAAGACCTTTTTGATCTTGAGTGAGCTGAAACGAATGTTGATTGGAAAATGAGGACAAGCCTATGGGTGGAGTCGTGCATGTGTTCATCTTTGTGAGTGTGAGAGTTGTATATGATTCCGGAGCCTTAAATTGTTGAGAAATTTTGTGTGAATATGGAATCATCTTTGTTGTGAGGGCACTAGAATACCTTTGTTGAGCTTGAACTTGCATTTGACCAAGCATTGTGAGGTTGAGGACTCTTGATAATGGTGAGTCACAATTTGAAACTTTGAATGCACATCATTGTATGAGTAATTTGAACCTTGTTGTGTGCATTTATGTTGAGTCTTATGCAACACTATTTGTAGGCATCCTTATTGAACTGCTGATCTTGAGTTTTACTTGAGGACAAGCAAAAGTTTAAGTTGGTGGTGTTGATGAGTCCGAGATTTCGACTCATTTGGATTTGTTTTGATAGTTTAAGTGTCCTCAAATGCCTATTTTTATGCTCTAAACTGATGTTAAAGTGTTGATTTACAGCTATGAAGGCTAAAGAGCAAGGCAAGTACATAACAAGAAAAAAAGGAACTCAAGAGCTGAAGAAGTGAAGAAAAAGAAATCCTATCGATCGCCAAGACCACTCGGCGCACCGCCGAGTGGATCTTTAGGTCGCCCAAAGTTCCAGCATGCCAACCCTGGGGAAAAACCAAGTTGGCGACAAAAATGGGCAGTCAGCGGGTCGCCGATCGATCCCGCGACAACAAAATTTGATCGCCCAAAGTTACAGGACCTGAGATGCTGAAGCCTGATGAGTCCGAGTTTTGGACTCATTTAGAGCTTTGTTTATATTGATTTAGTGTCCTCAAATGCTTATTTTGTGCCAATAACTGATGTTAAATCCTTGATTTTCAGGAATATTGATTGAGGAAAAAAGCAAGGACACTAACAGGCAAAAAGGAACAAAACAGGCTGAAGAAATGAAGAAGGGCGAGCCTGAAGATCGCCAAGAGCACTCGGTGCGTCGCCGAGTGGCTAATCTCACCGCCTAAAGTTCCAGTGTGCCAAGCCTTGAAGGAAGAGACGAAGTCGGTGACGAAAAGGAGCAGTCGGCGAATCGTCGAGTCATTTCGTGAAGCAAAGATAGATCGCCCAAAGTTACAGACCTCAAGGATGCTGAATGCTAAGGTGAAAAGGCGATGGAAGAGGTCAAAGGGCGGCTCGCCGAGTGGTCCTTCGTGTCTTATTTTAGACGACTATAAATTACATGTTGAAAATTAATTTTGTATCAAATTTTATAGACTTAGATTATTACACTTAGTCTAGGACAGTTTTCTCTAGAGTTCTTCCTTAGTTTTGAAGGATTGAAGAAATTCACTTTTGAGAAATTGGAAGTGGGTCTTTGATATTCATCAAATTGAAGCATTGTAAAGACAAAATCACTCTTACCCAGTTGATGGATAATCAATTTGGTAACTGTTTTTACCTTTTTATAATGTCTAGCTAAAACCCCAAATTCTTGAGGTGTGATTATGTGATTATGGGCAAATTTAGCTTATGAGTATTGCTAATTGTTAGTTTAAATGCTATTTAAAAGTGAGTTTAATCATTAACTGTGGTTTAATTTAAGAATTGTAGTTGCTAATGCAGTTCTATGTTTGTGTTCTTGGCTTGCTCGAGAGAGAGGTTTTAGAACTAAGGTTTTTGATTAATGATTTATGGGTATTGGGTTGATTTGGGTTCAGCTCGAGAGAGTGAATCCTAAACCCAATTCCACACATTTAGCTCGAGAGAGTGAATGGATTAAGGTGTGGGCTGCTCTTATTTTGCAGGCTTGTTGATGTTCGAGAGAAATCACTTGATTGGGGGTAAATTGTTCGATAGTAAATTTACCTCCCCTATAGCCTAGCCTACTCACTAATATCTAGCTATTTACTAATAGTTGCAATTACCCATATGTCTATATTGCCTATAATCGATCACATCCCAAGAATCTGTATCATTATTGTTAATTCTTATTGTTTGTGACTACTATTTTTAGTTGATAATCAAAACCAAAAACCCCCATTTGACATTCGTGTCACCCCTTAATTTGAATGATGTCCTTATTCGATAGATTTTATTCCTATGACTGATTTGACCGCGTTTATACTTCCCAATTGAATCTGAAACACGTACCACTTCCTGTGGGATTCAACCCCAACTCATTTAGTTGGGTTTTATACTGATTTACGATCGTTGACACTTATAATTTGATGAAGTTTCTTTGAAACGTTATTAATCAAAGGCCAATGCAAAATGGCGATGGAAGAGGACAATCGGTGGATCGGCGCGACTTAATCCGCCGAGTGGACTTTCAGGCTAAATTTTGAAAAACTATAAATTGGATTTTAAATGGAATTATGAGGAGTTGGCTCTGAGAGTTCTCACCCAGATATTACAGTTCTCATTCTAGAGTTAGAGTTTCTCTCACTTTTTGAGTGCTAATTGTAGAATTTTGAGGATTTGAAAGTGGGTCTTTGAATTGAATCTTTGGAAAGCATTGTAAAGGCTTGGAAACTTTTACCCAACTGATGGCTAATGCGTTTGGTAACCGTTTCTCTGTTTTTATGATGTGTAGCTAAAACTCCAATTCTTGGGGTGTGATCATGTGTTTATTTGTCTAATTATCTTATGGGTATTGTTGTTTGATAATGAAATTGCTGTTTTAATGTGGGTTTAATCATTAGCTGAGTTTTAATTTATGAATTGTAGTTGCAAATGCAATTCTAATTTTGAGATCTTAGCTTGCTTGAGAAAGGGGTTTTGGAACCAAAGCTTTTGATTAATGATTTGTGGGTATTGGGTCAACATGGGTTCAACTCGAGAGAGTGAATCTTGAATCCAATCCTACCCATCTAGCTCGAGAGAGTGGATGTATTAAGGTTGTGGGCTGATTACCTTGTTAAGCTTGTTGATGTTCGAAAGAAATCACATGAATCGTAATAATTTTTTGAGAGAAAGCTATTATACTTAAAATCTAGCCTACCCACAATGTTTCAGCAACTCATTGTTAGATTTCAATTACCCATATAGCATAATTAGCTTATAAACGATCACATCCCAAGAACTCCTCTATATATTGTTATCTTCCCCTGTTTTCATTGTTGTTTCAGCTGTTCACTGCAAATCCAAACCCCCATCTGACATTCGTTGTCACCCCTTTAGATTTATTTGTATGTTTTCGATAATTTTTATTCCGATAACCGTTTTGATCACGTTTATACTTCATAACTGAATTTTAGACACGTACCACACCCTGTGGGTTTGACCCCAACTCTTCGTTGGGTTTTATACTGACTAACGATTGTTTACACCTAGAATTGGAAGAGGTGTGCTTGAAACGTTCTAATCACTCCCTTTTATTTCACCAATCTCTCTTTTTCATTTCACATTTCAATTGTTGTTCATCTCCATGTTTCTCTTTTTATTTATAGGGAGGGGTTCCTTCTTTTTGTAACACACTTCAAAGTTGAGTTTCATTTCATCTTTCTTTGCCTTTCACTTGGATTTCTTCCTCCTTCCTTTCCACACCCCAACTTAGTCTTTTGGCCTAAGTGGGCTATTCAAACAAACAAATGCTTCAAAAAGGATTTTTGCTGATAAGGTAGGGACAATTTGCCTCAAGGGTTTCAATATGATTGTCAACAAACGGTTTAGGCTCAAATGGTGCCAAAATGGATGCACACCCTCACAAGGTAGTCACAAAGGATATGGAATTTTGGGTTCCCTCTCAGAATTTTTGCCCAAGATCATGCCTTACACTTACCAAGACTTAGACAATTAGACTGACAAGGAAAATTCTAGGATTCCACACATGCTTTCAAGTAAAACCTCACCACACATGACACTTCAAATGCACTTATTTAGCACAACCCAAAAAGATCAAAAGCTTGCGTGTGATGTTCATTGCAAGACTCACATTAAAACACAACTATTCAACACAAGATTAAAAAAGATCGCTCAAAAGTGCAACCACATCGATTTCATTCTTGCAACACAAACACTTTACACCATGCTCATCATGAGTACTATTCAAGATATCGATATTGAATACAATCGATCCTCGAATTATTATCAATGAAAACTCAAGCATTTCATAATTTTCAAAACTTATGGGGTAAGGAAATTTTTTGAGAGAAAGATTAAAAATAGATAAACCAAATGAAACACTTTAATAAAAATGAAACTAAAATATTAAAATCTTCCAAAAGCTGAAGGTAAGAAAATACAAAGAAAAAGGGGAATATTGGCCCAAGTGCCCTCACCATACCAAAAAGTAAATGGCAGTGTCCTCAATGCAATAATAAAAGAGTACGTGAGGAAAAGTGAAAAGGTCACCCTGGCAGGCTATGCCTGTGGAGTGCTCTCACCAGGAGTCTCTAGAGGAGTGGCATCATCCAGGGAATCAATGACCGCCAATAAGATCACATGAGGGAGCAGTGAAGCATCATCTAGGGCATCAATGCCTGACATAGTAGTAAGAGGAATAGTGGAGTCTGAAGATACTCCACTGATGCCCACTATGGAGGTATCCTTAACAGACCTCTCCAGGGTCACCCATACCAATGTCTCCTCTATATCCTGCAACTCTATCAGAGTCACAACAAACCTTTGCTCATCCTCCTCTCTCCTTAATTCATCCTCATTAGTCTTCTCGGTCGAATCATCGTCGGTACTCTCATCCTCTGCATCAACATCATCAACAACTACATCAACAACTTTCTTAACATCCCCACTCGACTGCACACTCTAAGAAGGGTCACTAGTAGGGATGGTCGGCGGCACAAAACAGGTGCATCAGGTAGGAGACCTTCACCCCAAAGAATCAAAATATCTATAGACCTAAGATGGTCTACATCAACCCTCAAAGCACCCAACTCGACCCTCATAGTATATATCACCTCCAAACTACCCTCGGCCTTTTCTCAAGCCTTTATCCTCAATGTGAAATTTTCTAACTGCACCCCATGTTAATAGTAGCCACACTGAGTCAACCTAACTCTCAATGGAGCTAACACATCCTCAATAGCTCTATTAATCATAATAGGAAAATCCTTCTCAACCCTCACAACCCTCACATCTGTAGACCATGTAAGATTGCTTATTTGGTAGATCATGGCCTGGGTGAAGGGGGGACAAGATCTAGGAGTGGGGGCAGGTGTAGCAGTAGTAGTGGAAGTGGAAGTAGAAAGGATAGAAGAAGGCATGGGTATACCTAAAGGTTCCATAAAGAAGCAGATGTAGTGGCCTCAGAAGCCAAAGTAGCGGGATCAACCATGGGCATAGTGTCTGGTGGTGGCGGCTTCCTCTGAATCACATCATCCCGTAGATAATCGGTATCAATCCTCCAAATATCATTAGAGAAGGCTAGGGTGATCCGCACATTAATCTTCCCCTGAAAGGGAACTCCATCATACTCACACATCTGTGTGATCTATACTGGGAAAGGCAATGAAGTCTGCTCATGTCGGGTTCTCAATAGCATCTCCTCAATAATAAGCCCACCGATCCTAATATCTGTCTTGTCCATGATACTCCCAACTAGGACAACTTTGGAAGGCCTGAGGATAGACTCATTCTGAGATGTCATAATGTTGCCACTGATTAACCCAAACCAGTATATGGAGGCCACATTTATGTATTTCTTCTCAATATTTTCTCCCATGACAATCCATGGTGGGGAGGTGTCAGAAATAATCGGAGCCAACAAACCCTTCAAGTCATCTAGACTTCTGGTTAGTCTGAGTCTGAGGTAAGCATTACTTGTACCTTTTGTACCCAAAACATCATTGATTTTCCCCGCGTGACATTGCACCATCTTTCCATGAACCGTGACTTCTTCCAAAGGCTTCCACATTGTGCCCTTTATTTTCTTTGGTTGTCCCTCTATGTAGGCAACATAAAACTCCCGTACCCATGTAGGAACATATGGTGGTCAAGCTCTTGTGAGCCTCTCAAACTCATGAAACTTTATCATGTTCAAAATGGGCAGGTATTCACTAACTACTCCATCTATAAAGAATCTTCGCTCTTCCAAGATCATTCGTTCTCCTCCGGCCTTGAGCCTTGGAGCTATTATTATGAGAACTCGAGACATGGTTGCCTGATCCTGGGAAGGTTTCAATAACTTGGATATTATGTCGGTCCTTTTTCTTACATCCCTCTTCTTGGGTTCTCTTTCTCAAGTGTCGAAGAGCGGGGAGTAATTCTTTGTTGGGGAGGCTTGTTCATCACTATCCCCTTTTGTTTTTTTGATGGAGGGGGAGGAGGAGAGTCTCTATCGGATTCCATATCCAAATTCATAACCTGCTTACCCTTAGTTCTAGCCATAATGTACAAAGTATTGTCATTCAAACATAGAATCGATGAAGGTTAGTTGAAATCAAAATCAAATTAAAGCATCGTTCAAAAATTGTTCTGAGGCTCGCCTAATGAGAAGGTGGTCCACCTAATAAGTTAGGCGAGCTAGCTGAACTAGACAGTGCAAGAACTCAAAGGACTTAGGCATAATGGGTGGAGTCAATTCCAACTCGGTGATCCACCGAATTGGTTTCGATGGGCTAAGACAAGTTTGCCAAAACTGATAGTGCAAAATTAAAAGACACAGGCATAAAGGACGATGTCCACTCCCACTTGGAGATACACCGAGTGGGTTTTGGTGGACTAAGACAAGCCTGCCGAATGGAACAATACCCAGGTCACATATTCAAGCAAGGAAGGCGATCTAGGTCTTACTCGGTGATTCGCCTAACTGCCTTGGCAAGCTAAGACAAGCTCACCGAACAAGCAGTGTTCAACCCAATGCATATTTTTTTATTTTAACCATTATACGCAACAATACCCAGTTCCTAATCAACATTACAATCTACCCACATGCTTTTCTACCCACGGGAACTCAGACTTTTCCCAATTATCACAAACTATTGTTCAAATTGACAATTTCCCTTAAGAAAGTCATCACTCCATCTACCATTGGGTAAAATCATACAATCGGGTCAACACTAGGCTACTCAGACTTCACCCATACACAATTCAATCAAGACCCAGCAACTATCAAGACTAAATTTCAACAATAACCAAACACAATCAATTTTAGAAATTTTAGACATAGGTTCAAATTCTAACTCATGGGCACAGTTCAATACCGACAATATAGCATTACCCAATGAAATTAACTAACAACAAGCATCAAATGTCCTTAAGCCCATAAACAAAACATAATTTTCAGCACAAATCATAAGATAAAAGTCAAACACCAACCTCAAGGAGAAGAAAACACAAGAAAACGAGGGAGGTTAGGGTTTGGGTTGACTGATCAAGTAATAAAATGCAATCCAAACACTTGAAAATTGCACAAGAGGACACTCACTCACTAAAATATGTTATTGCAAGTGACGGGAAGAAAATGATCTCAGAGATAGCAAAGGGTTTTCTTTTTAAAAATGAAAAGACCCTTGGCCTTTGTATACCAGGCGCGTTTGGTGGTCATGACTAACGCCGCCGAGTGAATTTGGTAGATCACCAATTGGAGTTGAAGCTCACCGAAGAAACCTGAATGAATACCAAAGCTAAAGTCTGATTCGATGAACTCGATAGAGTCCACATAGTGTACTTCAGTGGATTGCAAATTGGAGCTCAGATCGCCTAAGTTGACAGTATACTTTTTCACATTTTCTATCTCAAAAGGCGGACAAGAATGAGCTCGCACAATGCCTTCAGTGGATCACCTCTATGGATTTGGTATCACCTACTGTGTCCTTCACAACACTTTGACTTTCTTTCAACCTGCACTCACAATACACGTTATTGAAAGCAATAAAACAAAAATAAAAACTTGGGTTGCCTCCTAAGAAATGCTTTATTTAACATTGTGGCATGACATAACTTTTACTTCCTCAACATTCATTTTTAGGATTTGCGACGGTGTCACTAGGCAATGTTCCCTTTTACCTTGGATTAATATGGGTGGAGACCTGACACATCTGAGTCTCCAACTATTTGATAAACACCGAATGAGAGGTAACCGTTTGAGATAGGGCGGAGAAGTCATTTTTCAATTCTTTCAACACCTTGTTGGATCCTTAAACCTTGTTGAAGATCTTTGTGAGCATTTTCTTGATTCGGTTTCCTTTTGGACCAGCTAGTACTTCTGGTCGTGGACAATCATGCAGATGAATATATCTATATTTTTTAGTCTCCCTATCTCTCAAATTTCCACCTCTCTAATCTTTCCAACCACTATCTCGCTCCTTGTTTCAACCTTGGTTCCACCCTTTCTTTGGTAGTTTGGGTGAGAACCCCCTATTTGGTTTCCCAAATATTGCACTTCTTCCTTGTATAATGCCTTAAACTTGGCATCTTCCAAGAACTGCTCACTACTTATTCTAACTGCATTCACTGACTTCAAACCACCTTCCATGACATATTTAGATAACAAATCAAGTTGGGTCATCATTTTGGCCATATTTTCATTGCGCTCATTGCCCTTCTCAATTTGTTCTTTGCTCATGCACAATTATTGAGTAGACGAATGCGTCGTGAACTCATAGCACATTTGATGCTCAAAACTAAGAATTATTTGGAGAAAACTAGCTTGTTTATGTTGATATGATGGTTTCTTTAATGTTGTACATGTGAAACACTTGGATGCAAAAGATAGAAAGAAAGATGGAAAATAGAGTTAAAGTCTAACACCACGAGGCTCCACACAAGCCGTGGTACAGTTGATGGGTCGTCTAAGGGTTCATGGAAGAAAATTTGTTAAGATGGGGGATGCCTAAGTAAATCCTGAAGTCCACGGTGCCCCAAACGGGCCGTGGTCCTGTAGACAAGCCGTCTTATGGCTCGTGGAAGAGAGACAATGAAACCAGTAGCTACCCAAGTGAAGGCACAACTTGACGGAGCACTATAAGGGCCGTGGTGCCTAAGATGAGCCGTATAGTCGCTCGTGAAGACCACTAGTAAAGGAAGACGCACATTGTGTGTGGGACCACAGAGGGCTTGATGAGCCGTCTAGCTTTAGACGAGCCGTCACCCTGCCCGTGAAACTGTTCGACATTAGTAGTCCTACTTCGCGTGGGACTCTTTTCAGAAACTATTTTAATTATTTAGGGTTTAATTTTGAATATTATCGATTATCATCGTTTTGACATGGAGACATTCTGAGCATGGAGAAAAGATAGTTTCCATTTTTGAATAATTTGCTTGGTCGATTACTTTGGATCAAAACTGCGTGTTCTTGATTTAGTGTTGGTAATCAAGAAGCTATTGGGTTGCTATTATTGTGAGTTTACTTTATCATGCTTTCAATAATCTCTACTATTCGTTTTCTAGAAATATTGAGCGGCTAAACACCACAACTAGGGTTGTGGGAACAATGACTAAAACATAACTACAGATTCAAATATGAATAATATTTGGTTGTTAATTGCATATGTTATTTCTACTATCATAATGAATGCTTTCTAATGAGTGCACACATTAGAACTTACCTGTATTTATCACTTGTTCGGGAGAAAAGTGATAATTAGGAAAACTTAGAATCAAACTCCATTAACTTGTTTTGAATATTAGAGTTCGAGAGAAGATAACCTTCTTAACAGGTATGTAAGGGTAAACTTCAAAGCACTCTAAGACCGAGAGGATAGGAGTGAAAGTCATCTAATATGGCTGTAAAGCGTTTAGATATATCTAAGTTGCTAGGAATATGTAACATTAGTAATGAATAGTTATTTGCATAGAATTCGAGAGTGAAATAAAGGTCATGGGGAACACAATCCTAGTCTCATTAAATAAATTACTATAATCTTGGAACTACCGTTTACAATTGTTGATTGTTTAGTTTAACTAAAATTGGTTACTTGAAATTAAACAACCTAATATTTACTTTCTGTAATTCAATTCTTTCGGAAGTATTAACAACAATTAAATATAAGCGTCAATAATTTTATTTTTGATGTATGGGATCGACCTAAGCTCCAGTTGAGTTCTATAATTGACTTCGACCATTTATACTTCTTAATTGAGGTGCAAGTTTGGACGTATCATAGACACATGTTCCTTTCTAGTATGCCATGCTCGGTTAACTTTGGTCATATCATCTAGCAACAATGTTTCTACTTCATACAATTGCCTTATTAATCCTCCTTGGTCCAACTGATCAGCCACACCTTTATTAGCTGAATCAAGGCTGCAATAGAATTGTTGCAACAATAAATTATTCGGAACACCATGTGTTGGACATTGCAAGAGTAATTTCGTGAACCACAACCAAGTCTCATGTAGAGATTCACCTCCGATTCTTTTGAAATTTTGGATTTGGGTTAGAAGTTTAACCATCTTTTTTGGGGGGGGGAGGAATCTCTCCAAGAAAGCTTCAGTCAACTCCTCCCAAGAAGTGACAGAGTCATATGTCAATTCCGCCAACCATCTTGTAGCTTCACCCGTCAAAGAGAATGGGAATAACCTCAATCTTACGGACTCTTGTGAGATATTTTTGAATACAAACGACTCACATACCTCCACAAAATTCCTAAGGTTTTCATGGGTATCTGGATGGATCCCGTGGTTTGAATGTGTAACACCTCAACTTTTCGAATCTCTAATTTAACTCGTACCTTCTTGGAAAAACAAAGAGGGTGAGTAATAAATTAAGAATGATGTGTTATGTCATATTTTAAGTGTTCAAGGGTTGTATCTCAAATTTTTAAGTTAGGTAAGTTGTAAAATAAAAGTTGGCGAAAGTTATCGTAAGTTCCTTTTAAAATATTTCTCTGAAATTTAGGTCAAATATCTCAGAGGTTTTCTCCCAATCTATAAATAGTTATGGGGCCCACAACCTAGAAAATCGTAGGTCTATAAGTCTAGTTTCCAACGCATCAAACCGTTCATTCATATGACTTCAGAATGGAGACATATTCATATTTTTGTGAGACTGCGCAAGCAGGCACATGAGGTAGGTCCCCTAGGTCGGTGGAACTCTTTATATATCTTCTTCTTTGACTTTTCTTCATTTTTTCAGTAAATAACAAGAAAACTTAGAAAACCCACTTCTAGGATCAACCAAATTATATATTTTCTCGACTTAAGTCCTTGACGAAAGTTTTTCTACGCGTTGAGCTCTTCATCATGGTATAATTTATTTTATCGATTTCGTAGCATATCATACTTTGGTGTTGGGACAACAAGGGTTTGGACATACTTTAAGGTTTTGAGGTGTATTACGAACTTAAGATCAAGGTAAGGCCCTTCTTTTATAAACTCTAGTTTTGATAAGCCGCAAATAGCAATTTACGACGGAAATACATATCTTTTATCGGATTATCATGGTATCTTCTATTTTCGTGGGTTGATTATGGTCCTGCCTTGTTGTAGTAACGAGGGGGGATGTGAGTAAAAGTCGTTAGACCACGTGAATTCAGTGAAAAAGGTATGTTAAGGCTATTCCCTTCTTACGACATGTTTCCTTAAAGCTTAGGAGCAATATAATTGGGTTGTTATCGTTGTTATACTTGTACCCATTAGTGTTGATTGTTGGCTGCTCGAGTGGATATAATCCTCCCTTGTCGGGATTCTTATTCAGTTAGTAGTGTCCCTATTTTGGACACGACTTAGAGGCTATTCGTATAGGTTGCTTATAATTAAATTTCTCGCTTTTAGCCTATTAGATTGTTATTGTTGCCCTTGGGGATATTGTGGTTAGCTGCAGAAATGTGATCTATGCCTAGAAGGGCTATGTTTTGCCTACAGGGCTATATTGACGCCTAATAAGGCTATGTGCTGCCTACAGGGCCATGTTGTTGCCTAAGAGGCCTATGATGTTGTCTAAGAGGACTATGTTACTGCCTAAGAGGGCTATGTGTTGCCCACGGGGCTATATTGATGCCAAAGAGTGTTATGTGTTGCCTACGGGGCTACTTTGATGCCAAAGAGGGTTATGTGTTGGCTATAGGGCTATGTTGATGCAAAAGAGGGCTATGTGAAGCCCACAGAGCTATGATGCTGCCTAAGAGGGCTATGCGCTTCCTACAGGGCTATGTCGTTGCCAAAAGGGCTATATGACTTCTTACAAAGACAAGGGGCTACCGATAGGGGTATGTAGGTTGATTTGGCACCTTTTGGGCTTATGGGGGCCTAGGTAGGTGGTGTGTTGTTTGTACCTACCGAGCTTATGGGGGCTTGGTTAGGTTGTTGTTTAATAATTTGTTTGTATATTTAGATTCAGTAGTGGGTTAGCATTCTTATCTAAATTTTGATTTCCTTACCTGATTGCTTCTGGTATATTATGATACTTCCTCATTTAGTCTATAGCCTTTCATACTCTGTACATTATTTTGTACTGACAACCCATTGCCTGGGGGCGCTGCATTCATGCATGCTGGTCCCGACAGCCAACCCAGTAGACCTCCTCAGCAGCAGGATTGACTTCTATCTGGTTGGCTAGCCCCTTTCCTCCGGAGCTGCCAGAGTTGGGAGGTTTGTTAGTTTTTCTTGTAAATATTTTTATGGGTAGGCTGGGGCCCTTTTCCGTCAATCTTTACCACTCTTAGAGGCTTGCAGACTAGTGTGTGGGGTGTATAGCTACGTTATGGCCATGCTGGCCTAGTTTGTTGGTTTGGTAAAGCTTGTTAGATGTTTGATGTATTGTCTTGATATATACCTGCTTTCAAGTTTTGTATAGAGATCATGGTGGCCTCGACGGCCCAATCAGGACTTTTGTGCTAGTTGGCTATTTCTTTATATGAACTCTTGGGAGTAGCTGTTTCTTTTATAGATCTGTTGATAGGGGCCTTGCCGACTGAGGGCTTAATTTTAAGCCGAGATATAGTTGCTTGTTTTCTTGATTGCGTGTGGCTGCCATGCGCTAGTAGCAAATGGTTCAGCAGGGTCAGCTCGGGCTTGAGTTTTGGAATTAAGAGCCAGTTGCGCCCCTTGAGTTTGGGGCGTGACAAACTTGGTATCAGAGCAACGTCGTATCCTAGGGAGTCTGCAAGCCGTGTCTAGTAGAGTCTTGTTTATAAATGTGTTGTGCACCACATTCGATAAGGAAGAAGCTACCGGGCATGTTAGAATGACTATCCTTCTTTTGCTCACCTCATGCTATAGAGCGGTGTCTTAAGGGTTGAGGTTTCTGGCTTATAATTGATATTTGTATGCAAATGGAGATGGCTGACACCAGACAAACCACAGCTAGCCAGGGGCTAGATACAGCTGCAGGCGAGGGTACCGGCAAGGTACCATAGGTGGAGGTAGCCCATTGTGAGACCCAGGGGGAGACATCTTCTCAGCCCCCTATACATTCTCCACTGCTTCAGGAGACTCCAAGGGCTACAGGACTTCCTGCTCCACCAGCAGTACCACCTCTAGTTCCTCCTAATCCATCTGATCAGGATTTCAAGAGTGCAGTATATATGTTAGCACAGTTAGTAGCTGCACAGTGCCAGCAAGTTGCGCCAGATATTGCCAGACCTTCTGAAGGGCCCGGAAGTTCGAGAGTTTGTGAATTTCTTTCCCTGAATCCTCCACAGTTTACAGGAACATATCGCAGAGAGGACCCTCAACACTTTGTTGATCAGCTTCATAGGATCTTCAGAGTCATGCATGCCTCAGCGACTGAATCAGTTGAGTTAGCAGCATTTCGGTTGCGTGATGTTGCAGTATTGTGGTATGAAAGTTGGGAGAGATATAAGGGAAAAGATGCAGCTCTACCCACTTGGGATAGATTTACAGAAGCTTTCATAGATCACTATTTGCCTCGAGAGATAAGGGATGGCCGGGTGGACCAGTTTTTGAACCTCCGACAGGGCAGCATGAGTGTCCGAGAGTACGGGCTGAGATTTGATTCATTGGCTAGATATTCACCAACATTTGTTGATACGATGCATGACAGGGTGTGTAGATTTGTGGGAGGGCTTGGCTAGATATTCACTAACATTATTGATAATATGGATATCTCGCGAATTCAGGCCTTTGCACAAGGCATAGAGGATCACCGAAATCTACAAAATATGAGTGAGAGGGTCGAGAGAGAGAGACAGAAGAGGGCTAGGCCCGCTGGTTCATAGGGAGATTTTCAGGGTGGTCCCAGACCCCGATATTCTAGTAGGCCACCTAGACCTCCGTCACAACAGTTCCAGGGTAGTAGATTTGATCGTCAGGGACAGTCAGGCCCAGGTGAGGGTTCACGAGCATTAGGCTCTCAGCAGCAGAGGGGTTCAGGCCAGGCTTGGACATCCCCATCGCGTTGCGCTACCTGCTATAGAATGCATTTCGGGAGGTGCAGGCAGGGTTCGATAGGTTGTTATTCTTGTGGACATGAGGGGTATGGATGGAGGAATTGCCTGACCATAGGTCAGGGTGGTATAGGTCAGTCGACCAGGTCAGTAGTAGGTGCCTCCTCATCAGCACAGTCTAGAGGGCGTGGACCCCAAACTTCAGTAGGTAGAGGTAGAGGCGGAGGCAGAGAGGGAGCATCTAGTTCTGTAGTGGCCATAACCGTACATATTCACTAGCCGGCCGACATGACTCAGAGTCATCACCAGATGTTGTGACAGGTGCATTGATTATTTTCTCCCATTGTGTTTATGCTTTGATAGATCCTAGATCTACTCTGTCTTATGTTACTCCATTTATTGCGGTGAAGTTATGTATAGTAGCAGAGTCGTTAGATCGACCCTTTATTGTGTCTACACCAGTTGGTGAGTCTATTATTGCCAGGAGAGTCTATCGAGGTTGCACGGTAGAAATTATCATCCGTCAGACCTCTGTAGACCTCATAGAGTTAGAGATGGTCAATTTCGACGGCATTATGGGTATGGACTCGTTAGCGTCTTGTTATGCTAATGTTGAGTGCCGGAAAAAGATTGTTAGATTCTACTTTCCAGGAGAGGCAGTTTGAGAATGGAAAGGTGATACAACAACGCCGAAAGATAGGTTTATTTCATATCTTAAGGCGAGGAGGATGATTACTAAGGGTTGTATTTATCATCTTGTTCGCGTTCATGATATAGATGTAGAACCACCGACACTTCAGTCTATTCCGGTAGTTAATGAGTTTCTAGATGTATTTCCAGACGAGCTCCCTGGTATCTCTCCAGAATGGGAAATTGATTTTGTTATCGATATGCTACTAGGTACACAATCCATATCCACCCTCCTTATAGAATGGCTCCTGCTGAGCGAAAGTAGTTGAAGGATCAGCTGAAAGACTTGCTGGATAAAGGCTTTATTAGGCCTAGTGCTTCACCATGGGGTGCGCCAGTGTTATTCGTGAGGAAAAAAGATGGCTCACTAAGAATGTGTATTGATTACTGATAGCTGAATAAAGGCGACTATAAAGAATAAGTATCCCCTTTCGAGGATCGATGACTTGTTTGATCAGTTACAAGGTGTTGAGTGCTTCTCAAAGATTGGTTTAAGATCAGGGTACCACCAGATACGAGTTCGGGAGAAAGACGTTCCAAAGAAGGCTTTTAGAACCAGATATGGACACTTTGAGTTCTTAGTAATGTCTTTTGGATTAAGTAATGCCCCAGCAGTGTTCATGGACCTGATGAATAGTATATTCAGGCCGTATCTAGACTTATTTGTAATTGTATTTATTGATGATATTTTGGTGTATTCACGTTCAAAAGCTGAGCATGTAAATCATCTGCGAGTAGTCCTTTAGATTCTTCGAGACCGAGAACTTTATGCAAAATTTTCTAAGTGTGAGTTCTGGTTGGACTCAGTAGCTTTCTTAGGCCATATTGTATCAGATGTAGGCATTACTGTTGATACACAAAAGATTGAGGCCGTAAAGACTTGGCCCAGACCCATGACTCCGACTGAGGTTCGTAGTTTCTTAGGGTTAGCTGGGTACTACAGAAGGTTTGTAGAGGGATTTTCTTCACTTTCAGCACCCTTAACGAAGCTGACTCAAAAAGCAACTAAGTTCTAGTGGAGTGAAGCTTGCGAGCATAGTTTCCAGGAGCTGAAGGACAGGTTGACATCAACACCAGTTCTAGCATTGCCACAGGGTTCAGAAGGCTATGCGGTGTACT